>JAYGXS010000722.1:0-20678 GCA_036362985.1 Ligula intestinalis
ACAAGGCAAAAGAGCGACCGAATCCTACTGCTATGGTGCTCGCCTACACGAAATTTCAAACTTCGGTTTTCCACGGTGTCCACTGTGCGCTCTGCAACATGTAGTTGCAGGGATGGTGGCTAGAACGGGGATTATTTTCATGAGAAAATACGCTTACGTTGTATCTACCGCACTGCCTTTTTCGCCACCCGCCTGTCCCCGGTTTCATTATCAAGTCAAAAGGCCGGAGTCAGGAAAGACTGTATGTGCCTAGCACGGTCAAAGCCACCCCTATGCGTGCCGCTACATCTCACTCCAATGGAGCGAAGAATAGCGTCAAGTTCTTCGAATAAAATAGTAATTTCACCGCAACCGGCTCAAGTTCCTGGTCGTAGCCCTAGGAAGCCTAGCGAGCCATGTACTTTTATTCCTGCCAAACCTAGATTACTGCTCCCCAGTACAGCAACTGTCTCATCCCCCTCAAGTCACCAGATATCCCCGTCTACTTCCAACTTTAATGCTTCTCCAGTTGCCATAGCTAGTAATTCTGGTAGCCCTCCTAGACATTCCGAAAGGCCTTCTACGTTAGGTAGACCAACAGCTTCGATACTCGATCAGAGTCCTCCCAAACCTTCTATTAAAGCACCCAATTCAGGTCGTCGAAAGGGTGGGATCCGGAACTCAACCGCGAGCATGCAGCCTTCCCAAACACTAACTAAGCCTATACAACAGGAAGCTAACAAACATATAAGTTACCCTACTTATCACAAGTATCATACTGGGCCAGGCTTTCCACCGCTTAATCCTCATAGTTACCTTACCTCGCCCTCCAGCCTCTCTTCCCCGTCTTTCCTGTCTTGGTTTTCCCAATTTCCCGGTAACTATCAGCAAACTCACCACGGCACGTATCCCTATGGCCTATCGATCTCACAGAGCTGTCTACCTGCAGCTTTCAGCTATCCCCCTCAGCTTTCTTATGTTAATTGTCCTGCTCCAGTCGATGGCTATTCTCCAAACTTCCAACCAAATTACCCACCTCCAAATTTTTATTACTAAATAAAGATAACCCTAGTTCGGTTACTCAAGCTTCACTAGATATCATCCTGCTTAATGCAAGATTTGTTTTAAATAAGATGGCTCAGCTTAGAGCTATTGCGTTCGAGCTGAAGCCAGATGTTATATGCATTACAGAGTCGTGGACCCATCCAGTAATTTCTGATGCTTTACTCATAATAGACGAGTATGATTTCTACCGTCAAGACCGCCCTAGTAAACGTGGTGGCGGTTGTCTTCTCTATATTAAAGCTATTTTTAAGCATTTCCCCTTCAACCTAGATGCTGAGTCATTCTCGGGCAATTACTGCTGAGCATCCATTATCCTGTCTCCCCGTCAAAAGGCGATTATTGGATGCATTTATAGTCCACCTAACTCATCATCGGAAGATGATGAAAAGCTTTGCGAAATATTTAGGCTGATTTCGGAGTCCGCCTTTGATGCTAAAGTTATCGCAGGGGATTTCAACTTTCCCGAAATTGATTGGTCATTGAACTGTTGTCCATCCAGATTTCAGCCCTTCCTAGATACCATCAATTTTTCAAACTGGTCTCAGTTGGTCTGTTCCCCAACAAGGGATCAGCATATTTTAGATTTAATTTTCACTAATGACATTTTCCCCCTTTTTGTTGACTACAATCAGAACCTCTTCCCAAGTGACCATACTTTGATCCATTGTTGCCTTCCGCTTGCTTCTACGAAAAAGGCTAGCACCACTCGTACCTACCGTGCGTTTGACCCAGCTGATATTAATTTAATTAACAACTTTATGGACTCACTAGACTGGCAGGAGCTTTCCTCCACGATCAGTGTAAAAATTCTCGGTGACTTAATGACGGCAATTTCAAATAGCATTTTGGAATTTGTGCCGATCAAAATTGTTAAGCCTTATACTTCGGACCCCACCGTTCCTCATTTTCTTATGTCTAGACTGAAGAAATTGCAAAGACAGTTGAAAGACCAGTCTACTAGTTCATTATCGGTGCACCTTAGAATCGCAGAGATTTTCGAATTAGCGTCTAAGATTCGGCTTACACGTGACAAACATAGGGAATCTTGCGCACTCAGCGAGTTAAACTCTGCAAAATCGATTTCCCAACTGTTCCGCCGTCGGTCCTCCGCTAAACGAGGTCACGAAATCCCCCCCTTACTGAATGAAAATAAAAACTTTGTGCAAGATGAGTCTGAGAAGGCTGAACTGTTCAATGCGTTCTTTGCAAAACACCTTACGACGGAATCTGAACCGGTCCCGTCTTTTCAGCCATGCTCAGTCAATACTATCAGTACCATAGATTTCTCCATAGAAGTAATTCGTAAGCACATTATCCGTCTAAAAAACTCGCACTCCTCGGGAACTGACGGCCTTCCAAATTCACTTATCAAGAGAGTATTCAGCTTCCCCCGATTGCTAAGTTATCTATTCTCAGCTTATCTTCTAAACGGTTTCTTTCCTGACTCATGGAATACATCTATTATTCTTCCAGTCTTCAAGTCAGGATCTCGTTCGGACGTAAATAACTACCGATGTGTTCATAAAACCCCGGCCCTAGCCAAACTTCTGGAAAAGATCATTTTTAATCAAATTCTCGATTTTTGTGTAGAAAATAAACTACTAAGTGCCTCACAGCATGGATTTCTACCTGGAAGATCATGCGAAACCTGCCACTTAGCATTCCTTAACCTGGTTACTTCACTTCGTAATGAACAGCAATCAGTCATCGTGATTTACTTTGACCTTAGTAAAGCTTTTGACAAGGTGCCTCATAGGCGCCTTTTAGTGAAACTGGAAGCCCTAGGCATCAGGCCTCCCCTCCTCGATTTCATTGCCTCCTACCTGTCTAACCGCAGCCAGAAGGTCTTAGTAGGCAATAGCTACTCGATGCCTCAGCCGATAACGAGTGGTGTATTACAAGGCACGGTTTTAGGTCCCCTCCTTTTCATTCTTTACATGAATGAAATTTCAACAGTGCTAAATAATTCGGAAAATTTCATTTATGCCGATGACCTTAAGTGTATTTACTCATTTTCTAAGGACACGGCCAGTAGTTGTGTTGATAAAGTTAACGCAGACTTGCGTACTCTCTCAAGTTGGAGCGCAACCTGGCAGATGGAGTTTTCTCCATCAAAATGTAGTTTCTTGAGTTTTGGTCCCGCAAGGCTTCCTGGACCCATTATCTTCCAAAATAGTCCACTGTTAGAAAGATCTACGATAAAGGATTTGGGTCTTACTTACACGAATAAGCTTGCATTATCACCTCATGCAGATCGAATTTCTGCCAAGGCCGCACAGATATGTGGGTTTATATCGCATAACTTTTTCCTTCCAGAAATGAAGTTAAAACTATACCGCATGTTTGTTCTTCCTATACTAGAATACTGCTGCCCGCTTTTTGGCCTCATGACCCAGCATGACCGTAGTAAGATTGAAAAGGTTCAGCGAGTTTTCACTCGTAAAATATTTTCTGTTTCTGGGTCTGGTATGTGTTATACAGACAGATGTCAGTTAGCAAACATTAAATTTCTTTGGATAAGAAGACTCGAAGCTGGTCTATGCTTTCTGTTTCGCGTTAACAATAGTCCTAATCTCCCACAAATTAACGCTCTCCTTCCAGTTGACCGACCTTACGCCACTCGTAACTCTTCCATGATAATTTTACCACCCCGTAGCTCCACATCTAACCGTTCTCGCTTTTTTACCTCCAAATATGCTTTTATTTGGAACAACCTTCCTCTCGATATTAGACTGTCTTCTACACTGTCGATTTTTAAAGGCAAATTATATAAGCATTTAAATTTAGAGGAAATAAAGTCGTTAGTGTCTGTTTCCTTTCCAAACACGCAAGTTGTAGATTTTGAAAAGGGTCCTCCTGGCATTTGAAGCTCTTCCCAGGATACTTAAATGGTTTCTAAATATGTTAGCATTTCCCTCTGCAGAGTCAAGCATCACTTCCAAGGGCTGCGAATTCTTCGCCGTTTTTGCAACCTTCGTTGTGGTCTTCGCGATTGGCTCTGGAATCTGGTGGGTCGCAACTCGATGACGTTGCCTTGACTTCTACTGCCTTCCGGATGACCCCTTCCTAACTCAACGATATATTATTTTTTCCCATGACCATAAACGTCCCGAACCCTCAGCATCAGGTCCCAAACCAACCACATCAAACCCGTTTACCTATTAAGGCAGTTTTTTCTCCTAAACTTTTTTTGAACTCGGTGGCCCGCTGAACTCATCCACCGATCTAGGAGTTTTTTTTACTGCCGATGACAATTATTTATAAGATTTCACTGCTTATCATTATTATTTTTATTTTCACGATAGCACTAAGTTTGTAACGACAGGGCCCCTTGGGCCTTAAATATACAAATTATTATTATTATTATTTTCCGGCTGTGTGGCAATGTCACAAAGACCACATTAAGAAGGAACCATTGCAGTGAGGGATACGAGGTGGTCCAGCCAGATACTAGGCGATAGAACGTATCCCAAAATGTATGAGCTAGTAGAATAGAATAAGGTGTGAAAGGCCAGACTGTTATGGATAATTTGATGAAGTGACCACAGGGGGTTAAGTAACATAAACCACGAAACTGAGAATAGGAATAGGAAGTCGCCACCTTATGGTCCGTTTGTGATTTCGCTTAGGGAGGTGGTTGTCCAGTTGGCCAGACAGGTCCGTGACCTTAATCGGAGGCTGGACGGTCTAGCGCGCATGGACCGATAGGCAAGAAAGCTAGACACTCGGTTCATGCCCCACAGGCATGTAAACAAAGCATGGCTTAGAATAAGAGGTCGCTACAGCAGCCTGACTCTCAGTCCGTCACAATCAGTGACTCAGTCTTCACAACACAACAAGTAAAGTGGACTGACTGCGCAGTCCGAATCATCCCTTTAATTGGCAACTTTAAAAGTTACGGGTTTTGGCAAACCGTCAGCACCAAGCCACTGTTCAATCCGGCCGGTTGCGTGGGATGGGCGCATTGGCTGTCAGGGTTGGCGAACCGGTCTGCATGTGCCATCGCATGACCCGGCCCCCATGACACACACAAAATGAGTTACACAATCAGGGGATTAGACGGAGCCGTCGCCACTAAACACACAAAATACATTGGACTTGTGTTTCATCTAATAAATGCTTCAGCTGGCAGCCTTCTCAGTCACGGTAAACTGTGATATTCTCAGGCTCTCATCACACGTGTAGAATGGGTACTATATGCGGGAGGAGCTAAGGAACAGACTCATGGGCTTACATGCAGGCATGCGTTAACTCAAATGTGACAATTACGTTGACTTAGGTTGGCATATACACTTAGAACGCTGGCTTAGATCAGCGCTACGACTTATGCGTAATTCCCCGTGGTTGTAGCGACAATCACTCTTTGCCGATGAGGAGTGGTATAACTGCGTAGTGAAGCCGATGGTACTGTGACAGTTTTTGATGGAGGTGCACGTGGCCTTATAGTACCCCACAGAGTGTGAATGTGCTTGAGCGGTGAAGACGAGTGCGGCGACTGTACATCGGAGCCCCACGCGCTGCTTCATCAGTCCCTGTGCGATGGATTCGCAAATGATTGGATAGGCCGGTGCATGAGCTGAAGATAAGGTTTCAGTGTGGGGAGGTTAGGCTGAGTCCTCGGTGCTGGTGGACGGGTGATGTAGGGGGCGGGGTGGCAGAAAGCGGTGCGTCAGAGGAGTAGGGTTGTGAAAGTTAGGGTTGTGGTATCCGTGGTGATCGCCTTTGTGATCAGCAAGGAGGTCACGGCAGAGAGGATTACGTCAGTGGGTGAATACAGCGGGACATTGGCTAATTGGGCGTCTGTTGTGAGGGCAATCGTCGTTGACGTGCCTAAGGAATGGCTTGAGTAGTCTCCGCAGAATTGGATGCCGTCGGAGGAATGGTGCATTGCGTCCGGTAACGGCTGAATAGCCCGTACGTGGGCGGACAGTGTGTTGACAGCGCAGGCAGTTTGGAAAGGCTTGGGCGTTGGTTATGTTAGTCCGTGCGGTTTGTGATTTACGTGCTGTCCTCTTGGCCGCGCCATGGGGGCGATCCGACTGACTTCTTAGATGGCTGCATCAGTTTTTCCAGGTCTTATCCAGTACAGTCGGTCCTGGGGAAGTCATTCCTGGCCATCGTGTTGATTAAGCGGCGCATCATGGTATGCTGCAGGAAGTTCTTGCAGCGCATACACACAAGCTCGAAAGTCCATTTGTACGGGGTCCACTGTGTGCTCTAGAGCAGGGTAGAGTGAGGACAGTCATTTACGTGTGGATTAGTTTTGAGTGAAAGTAAACTTGCAAAACATCTATCGCACACTCTCTGACCTCATCCACCTGCGCTCGGTGGATTTAGGCATGTCCATCATGTGCTCCACAGCGGGATGGTACAGGGCAGTGGCTTGCGTGTTAATGAGGTTTAAGTGTCAGTAGACTTACGCAACATCTACCAACCTCTCTCTCCCTCTCTGCCTGATGTCAAGATAGAATCAAGATGAGCGGAGGTAGGATAGGATGCAGGCAGCTAGCGCGGCCGAAGCCAACCCTATGTGTGCAACCAAGCCCCCTCCCATGTTCGGTACTTTTTATTGGGGCACAATTTAAATACGGCATTCCGTCCCGTTTTTGATACAACTCTGTCCATTTAGTGTACGCACAAAATATGCCGGTGGAATTCATACACGCTCTTTCCAGTAAGATTGAGTGATTCTCTTCGATATATTTTCATTAAAAAATCCAATCAACAACGTGGTCAGGGTATACTGGCGATTAATTCGAGGCCCTGTAACAGTAGCCAACTGGTCCATAAAGGTTATTGTGCCTGACGAATAGAGTCGCATAAACGAGACCACGTTCGGAAGAAGAAGAAGAAGAAGAAGAAGAAGAAGGAGAAGAAGAAGAAGAAGAAGAAGAAGAAGAAGAAGAAGAAGCGATCACTGGAACAAGGGATTCCCGAGGGAATCCGAAACTTCAGGACAATGAACCCCTTGTTCCAGTGATCGCTTCTTCTTCTTTCGAACTGCTTCCTGGAACTCGGAAATTCTCCTCTATTGGAGACCAAGTTGGTTGTTCTGAAGCATATGAACGTGCGATCACTGGAATGCTAGGTTTACTAACCGGAAAGTCAGGAATATCCATCATTCCGTCAGCCATTAGCGGGTGTGTAAACACAACAAAAAAGTTGTCCTTATTAATGTTCTCATCACGCGAACGTCCAGAAATGCATTTATCATCAATGTGAACGGAAAGAGGAATAAAGAATACCCAGTTTCTTAGTCACCATAACAATTAAACGATGGTACAAAACGGAGATATGCTAAGGCGCGCTATTAAGATATAAAAGTGCAATGTAATGAAACAAAGTAAGGAGTACAAATGTTACGACAGCTTAATAAGCGATTTTCAAGAAAAGAATATCCAACAAATGCATTCGTCTTTGCTTCTAAGCACGTCCACAAAGCACTAATCTCACAGACTGGCCACCAATTTCGGAAGAGTCTCCTGTGTAAAAACAAAGAGGACAAAAGCAACATGGCGTGCTGCCGCAGAATTGGGCGACGGTCTCCAACATAGTCGGAAAGCTGCCATAAGTTCGCAAATCCTGCAGATGAAACACCGGTTGAATGCTGGTGAGCTGTTGGACGAAGTATATTAAATTCCATGTAATGACCGAATACGCCATTTTATAGGTTAGAAAGGACGTATGGTTAACTCCTGCATACTAGTAATCAAACAGATCGTTTAAGGTTTTGCCTCAGGCGGAAAATTGGACCGAAACTCTTAATTTATTTAACTTGGATACCCAGTATCGTTTTATCTTCAATATCTGGTTTTTCCTCCCGATGTCAGACGTAAACGATGAATGCATATGCTATTGCCATCGATAAGGCGGTAAGTGTTCAGAATAAACCCCTGTGCCCCATTTAATTGCAAATAAGCAATCAGATAATCGTAATAAAGCGAGTAGCCCACTATGATCCTTTTTGAACATGGAGTATCCGACGAATATGTATCAATAAAAGTTGCAAATAGAAAATCTTAAAACTTTCCAGCTCTCTAAGAAGGTCTCAAGCAATGATACGCGTAACGATTTGGAAAAATCCAATGGCCTACTAGCCTGCACTTAACAGCAATTGGTCTTTCACGCTTAGAAATAAATGAAAAGTAGTAAACCGCATTCATTTTGTGCAACATCGAAGACACGATGCAGAATTATGTCGAAATACACTGAAATTACTAATATGTGCACTCACTAGTTCCTTACTAGTTCCTGGACTGTCAAAAGTTAACGCCTTGCTGTTTATTCATACCTCGCATTTATCCAGTGCGGTTTTTAGTTTTTTCTCATTATATGTTCTAATCTGGGACGATGTAGCGGCCGCAGTAGACAAATTCAGCCATATTATACGATTTTATATTTATTTCTTAACATTTTCTTCACTGCATATCCTATTTCTTCACTCATGAAACCCCCAATAACACCGATCCCATAGGACAGAATGCCGGGACTAGGGTTATCAAAGATCCACTACTTAAACTACTTTTGACAAAGCTTTTCCGACATGCGAGCGACGCATTGATGCGGAAGTCTAAAAGCCCACAAGAAGGCCCTCATTCACAGCATTCTATCTTTTTTAATTCAATTTTGTAGGACAAATGTTTGCGACTGTGTGTCCTAAAAGCCTGAACTTAACGTCCATGAACTCACAGAAGTTACCTCCTGAATTTTTAAATGCGTATGACGTCAGTTTTATAAAATAATTATGGAGGGCTGCGTGGGATACCCATAGATGCAGAACTTTCCGGCTGCGACGGTCGGCGGCTTTTATGCCGACCTAGCATGTAAAGAGATCCGCACTGATCGATCTAGACTGAATTTAGACAGTCTGCTGGGGCATCAGAACCGCATCCATAGTTAGCGGAGTTCGTCAAAATGTACCTGAACTGGATAAACAGTATTCTACAGTTTGCGACGCGGAAACTTTTCTGGTGGTATTCTTCGGAGGAGGAGGAGGAGGACGTAATATCTCAATTGCCACGAAGATTCGTGTATATCGTGCATCCATCCGTTGAGTTCTCCTCTATGGATGGGAATGCTGGGCTGTGCGCGCTGAAGATGAGCGCTGACCGGAGGTATTTGACCACCGGTGCCTGAGGACGATCCTGTGCGGTACGCATAGCGATATCATCTCAAATGAGACAGTCCGCACCCACTGCGATCGTATCACGAGGATATCTCAGGCCATCCAAGGAAGCCGACTGAAGTGGTTTGGACACGTTTTTCGTCGTCCGTCCCACGGGGTTAGATATGCTGCCCCCGACCCGGCGCCGCAGCCCACCTGGAAACGTCGAAGAGGAGGGCAACTGAAGACTTGGCTCGACACCGTCCATCAAGACATGGAAGCAGTTCTTGGATCTTCTTTCTTCGGTCTCCGTCGCTTGAGAAGAGACTGAGTGGAGCTTTCAAGATCCGCCACGCATGGAGAGGTAACGTTCGAGACATCACTGAGTACGACTAGATCAAGCATGGTTACAGCCATAAGAAGTACAAGTATTCCATTGAATATATCCAATTAACAACGTTCTCAGAGGAAACTGGGGATCAATTCAAGAGTCTGGAAGATAATGCAACGGTAACCAACTGGTCCCTAAAGATTATTGTGCCTGACGAATAGATGCGCATGTGCGAAGCCAAGTTTCTTCTTCTGAAGCACATGAATGCATGATCACTGGAATCGTAGGTCCATTAGCCGGAAGTCAGGAAAGTCCACTATTAGAGTGTATTTAAGCTCAGCAGGAAGGTAGTACTCACTAAAATCCTCGTAACGCGAAGGCTCAGCGATTGACCTAACACCACCGCGTATGGGATGACGAATACAAATGCCCAGTTCTGAACCATAAAAGTGCAATTTAACGAAAGCGAGACAGAAGCACAACTCCTGTGGCAGCTTCGGACGCACTTCTCAAGAAAAGAATACCCAACACATTCATCAGCTTGTGCTTCCAAACGCGTCCACAAAGCACAAGTAATAGAGATCGAACAACAAGTTAGAACCGTCTACCATATGCAGGGGGTCCCAAAAAAGTGAACACATTTTCAATATTCGTATGAACTGGAATACGCACATCCCAAGAAATTTAGATTTGAAGAAGATGTTCTTCTTTGAAACTGAAACTGATACTGTCGTTTTGTCTTCAGTGTCTGCTTTGCCAATAAAAGCGAACATGCGAGTCCCAGGAAGTACCTAAATAGAAGCCAACTCGATCGCTGGGACAATATTTTTATGCGTCTGACGTTTCGATACCCGTTGCGGATTCGTCGTTAGAGGCATAGTCAGAGAGCAACAGCAGATGAGGTAGCATATGCACAGGGGCTTGCAGTATTTATAGGATGCAGTCATTGCTGCAAACATTCGACGAAAATTAACCGCAATTGCCTTCTTGAGTGTTGGTTATCTGTTGAACTGCATGCAGGCTCTGACCTGCAGACCTTTCATCACAGGTAGTGGAATCAAACCTGATGATTGCCCTGTCAACACGCCCTCCGGTACCGTTATAGGATGAGGCGGTGGCCTTTCCGTTCTCCAAGCGGCGACTTGCTTTGGCCAAATTGAGTCTCAGCCCCAAATATGGATAGGGTAAATCGTTGCACTTGTTGATGGAATGGGGGCCCGTGAACTATGACTCAAGTAATTCTCGGCTCACCCGATTGTCACCTCTTGCGAGAATTTCGGCCCCATCAAATTTGAAGTTGTGGCCGGGTCTCTTCGAATGAGCCGCAGCTTGAGAATCGGCATCATTTCGCCGCACTGCTGCCGCGTGTTCGGCGATTCGCGTCTTGAGAAGTCTGCCAGTTTCTTCGACATAGTTTCTTTGCCCACAACTGCACCAGATCCTGTAGACGACTCCAGATGTTTCTGCCATCGCAGTAGGTCTTTCAGTTTCATTATCTCACGCCTTATGGTTGCCTCCGGCCTGTGTGCCACTCCAAATCTAAGTGGTGCGAAAAGGCAACCGACGGCCTCCGAGACGTTTTTGACGTATGGGATCGCTCGCCAAAGTTTGAGGTCGTTCCGGCTTTGCGGGCCATCTTGTTTGCGAAGGCACTGGTTGACGAACTTGTGCGGGTAGCCATTTTCGCTGAATACCTTTCAAAGTTATTTTACCATGGTAACTTTATCTTCTAGTTCGCTGCAATGCGTCTCAATACACCGATAGAGCGTCCGTACGCAACTCAGTTCATGGCTGATGGGGTGATTGCTGTCGCCGTGTTTGTCGTGATTGTCGCCTTCCTGAATACTTTAGTCTTTAGGCCAGTAGAATCTTTGCGACCGACGAGGACATCAAGGAAGGTCAGCTGGTTGTTCTCTTCATCCTCCATCTTAAATTGGACATCCGGAAAGACGCTGTTGAGGCGTTCCTTGAACGTGAGCACCTATCCCTTTCGATGACGACGAAATTATCATCCACATGCCGCGCCCAGAATTTCAGTCTGTGGTGTTGGACTCCAGCCTTTGTAGGACCAGCTCCGCCATGAGTCCCGAAATCGGTGAAGCCATTGGTGTCCCCTTCACTTGCTCGTTGATTGTTTCGTCTAACGTGAAGTACGTCCTGAGACAGGACTTCAAAAGCTGTAGGATTTGGGCAAGTCCAAGGCGATTGTCCATCTCATCGTATTTTCTTCGTAAGAGTAGGTCAACGGTCTCGACTGCCAGATCCTGAGGGATAGAAGTAAAAAGGGACGTAAAATCAAAGGAAACCATGATATCATCTAGCCGAAGGCTTACAGCTTTAAGTTTCTCCAAGAATTGTGTTGATGAGCTAACCATGGTCTCCGAATCAACAGTCAGAAATTGGAGATGCCGAAACAGCCACTTTGCCAGTCTGTAAATTGGAGTGCCTTTCAGGCACACGATGGGTCGGATAGGAGTGCCCTAAATGTGCACTATGGGGAGGCCATAGAAGCGGGCCAAGGCCAGCGATCGAGTCGTCTTGTCCTCAGTATCTGGTTTGTCCTCCCGACCACAGACGTTAATGAAAAATGCATATGCTATTGCCATTTTTAAGGCAAAAATGCTCAGAATAAACACCTGCGGCCCATCTTATCACAAAAAGAAAAAAATTAGTCACCTAATCGTACTATAGGGATTATCCACTCTAATTTTTTTAAACAAAAACTATCCGGCCAAAGTGCATCAATTAAAAATAGAAACATTTAAGGTTTTCCGGCTTTCTCAAAATGATTTATGCAAGGATACGTATGACTTGTACTAAATATTCAGTGGTCCACCAGCCTGTACTTAATAGCATCCATTCTGTCTCCCTTGTCCGCAAACAGAAATCCTACCAATCAAAGCCGTAAGTTTGGCCTTTGTTCGCATTCCCACTGCCTTAGAGAATTTTCGTGCAGCTATGCGCGATAAGGTAAGGGCATTATTTTGGTAACTATTCCACTTTTATCATAGGCACTGCCACAATCTGTGTTTATAGGACTACCTTTGCTAAAGCTTTTAGCACATGTGGCAACGGAATACTCATTTATTTGCAACTCGAAGAAGTTACCTACTGAATTACCAATCGCCTATGATGACAGTTTTAGAAAATAATTATGGAGGGCTGAGTGGCAGATGCACAACTTTACGCCTGAGACGGCCAGTGGCTGTCAGGCTGACCTATCGCGTGCGAGATCCGCACTGATCGATCTACACTGAGTTTGAACAGTCTGCTGGGGCATCAGAACCGCATCCATAGTAAGCGCAGTTCGTTGCAATGTACGTGAAATGGATGGAGAGTATGCTACAGTTTGCGATGCAGAAACTTCTCTGGTGGTATCCTTCGGCGGAGGAGGAGGATAATGGAGAAGAGAAGAAGAAGGAGGAGGAGGTAGTGCAGGAGCGTGCGAAAGAGGATGGTGGAGAAGAAGAGCCGGAGGTCTTTTGTGAGTATTGCCCGATTTAATAATCAGATCATATATTGTATAAATGCTTATTATTTTGAGCGAATTTAACAGATAAAACTTAATTATTGTGAGCATAGCTTCACTGAATATATCTTCTATACCCCAAGTGAAGCATTACGTGTAGGATTTATGATAGGGCCACCCAATGTTAAAAGCCCTCCAGCCCAAGTGTCATACGGAATTCGTGGTTAAAGATTTAATGCGTGCTTAATGCGTGATAAATGCGCAATAAGAAAGAAAGTAAAGCTACTTTAATTGTTTGAGTGAGCTAAAAGGTTGGTGAAAAGAGTTAGTATTGGATAAAAGACAGCATGAAACCTATAGACCAACAAAACTATTAGTGCAACCCCTATTGGTTAACTTAGTCAAGGAAGTGCTTAGATAAGCGGAAACTCGACCTACTGACAATGTGGAAGTAGTTTTTTGTTATAAATGCCTTTCCTCGGGCGGCAATTCTATAAGTCAAAAAAACTTCCTGATACAAGATAACAGTCTTGAGTACTTATGGTGCAGCATTTTAGTATCAGGCCTCCCCGTAGTTGTCTGCAGCTCAAGGAAAAGAAATTGAGATCAGACAGCCGTTTTTCCGTAGGGTAATGAGCCCTGTCCAATGACAGGATTTTGAATGTGAAACACTAAAGGAACAGTTAAGAGGGCCTTCCATGATATATTCAATTGCTTTTCCTTATTTTCGATGAGATCTGAGTTCTGAGGAGTGTCTTCTATGAGGGTTAATAAAGGAGTACAGGTGTGTACCCGTAGAATACGGAAGCATTGCAGTGTGGGATACGAAGTAGTCCGGCCTGATAATAGATGATAATACGCATCCCAATAGTTATGAACAAATAGAAAAGATAAGGCGTTGAAGGTCAGGGTGTTATGGATAATTTTATCAAATGCAGAAGGAGTAGAATGTGAATAATAGGTAGTTGACTCCCGGACGCCTGCAGTCCAACCATGTGTGGGCCGGACTCCAGAGTCACATCCTGGCCGGTGTAGTCATCGGGTCCGGATGTCTGAAACCGACCCTAAGGTCGCCCGCTCCGGGAGTGCCTAAACACAATCAGTCAACATTCTGAGGTCCTTTGTGAACTGGCCTTGGGATGTGGTTGGCCAGTTAGGCCAGATGCGCCCGTGACCTTGATCGGAGGTGGAAACGAGAGCCAGACACGCGCGACATGACCCAAACGAGTGCAAGCAAAGCATGACTTAGAATACGAGGTCGCTACAGCAGTACGCATAAACTGCGAGTCATCATCACCGCTACTGCTACTGCTTTCCGCCTGTTTTGCAATTATTTTGGGTTGAATCGATGGCGAATGAACTGGCGGCACTGCGAGAAGAAAACTTCCCACTAGGATTCCCTTAGCGCATGTATGACATGTAAGTCCACATGGTGCTGGAGTGTGCGGCATCTTTGCATGACCATGACATTGTTATCATCAGCTATGATTAGGGATCCCCGAGGGAATTCGAAGCATCAGGAAAATAAAGCCCTTGTTCCAGTGATCGCTTTTTTCTTCTTCTTCTTCTTCTTCTTCTTCTTGTTCTTCTTCTTGTTCTTCTTCTTCTTCTGAGTGTGCGGCTTGTCAGTAAAAGTGTTCATTCATAATCGGTACGCCCTGTTGTTTAAAATATTTTCTGGTCGATCCGACGCCGGTGAGAACTTATGTGTTGACCTGTGCGACAGAAATTACTTCTCTGAGGTTCAGCTTCCCTGTATTTATGTTGCGCATGCATTTTAGACGACATTCAACTGTACTCCGCGGAGGAGTTCGTGGAGTACCAGGAAGAGTACTCCGTCTCTCTGCAGACGCCGTGTTTGGAAGAAATCATCGAGAAAGCCAACGTGAGGGTAGTCGAGGGTAGGTATTACTGTTTAAATGCCGCAAACCCTTTCCTACATTGTAATGTGCATTTACACAGTACGTCTTCTTTATTATGTTTTTAGCAATCAGTGATGGCAACAGTTCACGATAAAATTGTACACCTAATAATTTATATGGTAATTTTGTCAGCAAACCTCATTTGCACATTCCAACATTTCCAAATGTCTACATTTGTGTCGCACATGAATTTTAGATGTCAGTCAAGTTCAGAAGGCAGAAGAGTGCGTAACAGGCCTCGAAGATTCCCCGGTCGTTTTGAAAACTATGGCTTTTGAGAACGTCGAGCAAAAAGCCAGCACGACAGCAGTCGAGGGTAGGTATTATCTTTGAAATGCTGGACAGTTTTTGATACCTTGAGAGTTAAATTTGTACGGAAACGCTTGTGTAGATAGTATTGCTGGCAAACGGAATGACCATTTCCGGTTTATTAGCCGCCGTCAGCCAGTCGTATCCAACCTCAAGTGAGCTCGCTCTCCTGCCGGTTAAGTTTGGGAAATATTGACACTCGTTGAAGAGCATTCACCGACCACCAATGGAACTCACTTGTTCCGATCTGCCTTAGGTTTCCTTTCTCTGACCCTGAAAACAACCGTAGCGGCTTGTGGTCTAGGCAGATAATATTGCCGCTAAAGACAAGGGCGAATAGAATGGCCGAAAGTTTGACGCACTTGAGCGATGTTGAGATCAGTCTGAAAGATAATTAGTCTTACAGCCATAGGTGATTAATTTGTTCAGATCCAAAGCTCACTTGAATAATTTTAATTTCTTGAGGTAGAAAATCTGGTGTATCTTCCTATATGTCATTAAGAAAACAACATTTCATGCGTCTGCAATTTTTTTCAAAGTCCCTGAAGTATACCATATATATTATGCGGAGCACTAAGCGTGTGCTTTAATGTGAATGTATACAGGCTTAACAGTTTTCAACTAAGATACATTTAACAGTACACGGAGACGTCATTTGAGCGAACATTTTGAAGACAACGAGAAAGAATATTTTTAATTATTAATTCAAAAAATATATTTTTATGTGGAAGGGCAACGAAAATATTAAGGAAAAATTCACGAAAAATAAGTAGATAGAATTTGTCTGGCCTGCCTAAACCACGAAATATGCATGGTATAATCTGACGGTCAATAAAATGGACAAGCCATGTGTACATAGTATTTATGCATAGTGCCGTAGATAATACTCATAATGAGTTCATCTGCCACCATGCATATCATAGTTTCTGAAAGAAAATGATTCTTGGTCAAACTGCGACTAATTTGCTATGTCGGCTTTAATCCCACAAGCAGTAAAATACAGCGGGTACCAGGTCCCTGCTCAAGGCTGCTAAATTAAAAAAAAGAGATTGTTCTCTTGATAAGTAAGCCTGGCGTTATCTTTTGGAGACCTCTTAATAAGAATGATAAGCTCAACCGTAGAATGGATTTTAACCATGTTACCGTCCCAGTATTTAGCTCTAGAATCTTCCGTCCAATATAAACAGGACTTTCAATAAATGCTGATGTTTCCTAGATAACACCGAAGTGGACAAGGTGTTTCCGATTGTGTTCATCGATCCGGTGGACTGGTTGCCAACGGTTGGTGGCGACCAGCCCACTGCCAGCAACCCGACGCCTCCATATGGCAAATTGGGTGAGTATCATTCATTAAATTTACCTTTTGCAGATATGTTCCGGTTGTCCTATTGTGAGGGCTCTCATAAAAGTAGCCTGAGTGTCGTAGAAGATGGTCTATATTAAATCAATCCGAGCAGCTGTTGAAGACCCATTTGTACACACAATTCCCAAGACACCCAATGAGAAGTGTTTTCACTTGTGGATTTCGTGAACATACCCACATTTCAATGGGGCAGCGATATGTTGGCAGGATGACGAAGCTGCAGTTCACGGTAGCACTCGTTGCTGAGGGGGCGGTTATATGTGTGCAAACAGAAATAGAGATGAAATGAGAAAAGAAAATGGCATCTGCTAAACCACGAAGATGATGGCCAGAGGTGATTTCGTTTTTATTGTCTTGCATGCAGCATATAGGAGAGGGGTGGTTATTCTCTATGCATGAACGACTACACCACTAGACATTCCATGTGCATCCAATTACGCTATTTAAATAAATGCTGATGTTTTTTTTAGATGACAATGATATGGACAACATATTTCCCGTTGAGTTCAGCGATCCCTTGGACTGGTTGCCAGGGGTTGGTGGCGACCAGCCTATCGCCAGCAATCCGGCGCCTCCATGTGGCGAGTTTGGTGAGTCTCTTTGGTTGTTGACAATTTCAGTGAGTGCTATCGATGTCACATCAACGTAGGCTGGGTCAGGTCAAGTTTACTAAAGGAATTATAGACAAATGCCTTTTAACTCCCTATTGGTACACAGCAGCTAAGAAATGGATTGGTGCATCAGAGCATTGCAAATGAAGTCACTTACATAATTGCAGACTAAAATCGAGTAGACGCCGGTTCGTTTGCAAACTACGCATTCAGGCCTACTCACTGCTTCGAAGTTGTATGATCTCATATGCAAGTATTATTCTTGTCCCTGGTTTATTGGCGATGCCAATTGATACAGCACACAGTGCACAAACAGTCCCTAGGCATTGTTGGGAAGCTGCGTAGATACTTTTGCGAGAATCCGATATTTCTCATCCTAGAATGGCACGTTTTAACTACACACGTGTTCTACTGAATAGCACCCTCGTTACGATGGTCCAGGGCTCTGTTGACGGGATGACCAACATGTAGTTCGCAGGTACACTCACCCCAAGTGGGCACTCACATGCGCGTCACGAGGAGGTATATGTAAAGAATGAAAATGTGCTCAACCACATTGGTATTGAATTCCATCAGCAAAGGTGCTTGCGTTTCTCGATTTCTGATGAACAACACCCGTGCTAATGGATACATTGATTGGGTATGTAAAACTAGACCGCTAGGAATTCCGTGCGCACCCAGTAAACACATTTGACTCCCCTTGTGACGCAGGCAATGGACGGCATCATACGTACCATTCTACTCTGCTTTGTAGACCCTTTTGCTCAGGAGCCATGTGAGCCAATGAATATGCTGGTGCGCATAGCTTCTGGAACGCCTCCGATTCCTCCTCCAGCCCACGAATTGCAAACCATAGACCAGGCAGACCAGTCAACAAGTTAGTGAACAATTAATCTGGCTTGCAAACACCAAAAATACATTAAATTTTCTCACTGTTGCGCTTAAAATATTTTCTTGTTTCCCCATAGGACGGTCACGAAGGCACAGAAGGCGGCTACAGCGGTTTTTACGTAGACTGTTTTGTTGCTGTTTGTAATTAGACATCCTGTAGTTTTCCCTGTTTCTTGCCTTAATAAACATTGTACATATTTGCATCAATGTATATATATGAACATATTAATTATAAATGTAAACTAAAGATGCTAAATAAAAGTTATGTTTGAACTGTTAACCCACAAGCTTCTTAAAATGTATGCCGAGCTGTTACATAAGGGAAAGAATATTCTGTGGTGGTTGTAAAGATGAACTCGTTTAATGAGAAGCTTACGAAAGATATCGAAAGTGGATGTGGAGAGAGCAGAATTTGATTTCTTTATTTTATTGCTAATTGGTATAAAGCGGTAGATCGAAAGGTCTAGATTATGTCGACAGCCGACTTCCTGGGAGCAGGTGTGATCATCACCTCGGCCCACAGTTTCAGCCGCATCACAGTTGAAGTCGTGCCCCATCGCCGCAGCATGCGAAGCTACCTCCGACTTTGGGTCTAGCCTCCCCATGGCCCACTTATGCTCCTGCATCCGCATTTGAAGTTTTCGGCCGGTTTCTCCAACATAACTGCACATCCCGCAGCTGCACCGAAGTCGGTATACGACGCCTGACTTCTTCAGTTTAGGTACAGGCACTTTTGGCGAATAACTTCTAGTCGGATGGTGCAGGTAGGCTTGTGGGCAAGCCCTATTCCAAGAGGGGCGAGAGATCTAGCCACAATTTCGGAAACGCCTTTCATGTACGGGATGCCCTACCATGACTTTGATAAGCAGGGTTTCCCGGTTCGCTGTTTGGGCGGCATTCGAGCCCGTTCAACAAACGCTGGTGGATAGCCATTTGTTCTGAATAGTTCTCGGAGGAATTTTGTCTCGTCCCGTTTGACAGCTGGCGTGCTGCTGTGGGTTTCTACCCGTCGGTATAGCGTGCGTATACAACTGCACTTGTGTTGTAGCGGATGATTGCTATGGTTAATCAAGATTTGGAACGTGTTTGTGGGTTTACGATGAATTTGGCTAACATTGCGGTGGATTTATAAGCCATATTTACTTGGCGTAAAACGTGATTAAAGAGATCGATATCTACTGACTACTGAAACTGACTAAGTAGGACCCTTAAGTAGTCTCTTCTTTGGTTATGGGAAGTACCCGTTGGGACAAGAACCAAACTTTCCGTGGGTTGTAGGTGGGGATTCAGAGTTGTGTTTGGATGACTTGCCGAGCGCCACAAACCCTAAACATACGCAGACGATATGATTAACCACAAAAATATGCCCATTAAGTTCAGCGTGATGGTTGTTAATACTGCTGGGACCAATAACTCACTGGCTAATATCAGTGATGCCTAGCGGTTGTACATGTGTACCAAAAAATGACGACGGACGAATTACCCTCTGCTTCGCATTCTCCCATAATGAATTTATCAGGAATGTTATACGCGAAAATACTTCCTTGCATTTACAACACACAACGTCTCATAGAACAGCGGTTGAGTTCAAGCGTAAGATTTTCTTGTGAGACCGCATAATTGCAGAGGTTCCCCCGACCAGATTGCTTGCAAAATTCGTGATTAAAGGAGAATTAAAGGGCGGGCCGAACGAAGGGGCCTGTACGGACCTGATAACTGCGCAATAAAGCAGATAAGGAATCCGATTTCAATTGATTTACCAAACTGAAAGTGTAGGTTCATAGGTTGCAGGGAGAGTAGAAAAAAGTGGTAATGGAGTTGTCCCCACGCCCTCCTTCTCTGGCAACTCGATGCCCGCAGTTTACCGACAGGCTCTTCCGCAAGGCACGGCGACGCCCACAGGCTTGATTTGGACTTAGTCATGGTCGTGCGGCTACCTCGGGCTACCCACGTCAGGCAGCCTATTTGGCGCACAAGTTACCTTTTCCTCAGACGCCCCATACTCGGCCTTTGACGCAACCAATCGTGCGCGCTACAGCCAGACGGTCACGCCCACACGAACCAACCCAAGCGCGCAAACAATACACCGCTGATAGCACGCTGCCAAACGGTTGTATTGTCTAGACACTTTTGCTGACATGCTCCCAGACGGACGCATTTATCACACGCAAGCGAGCAGTCCATTCACAGCAACTTGCCTTGAATACTAATAAATTGCTCCTGATATTTGACTGCCTTCTTCTATCAGACGGATTACTCTTGGTGTAGTGTTTATAGTAGATCGCGCATCCCAGACCGCAAAAAGACCAAGAAAAGTATTAGAACAACTCCTATTGGTTAAAATAATCAAGCAAGCGTTTGGATAGGCGGAACGTCGGTTTACTGAAAATGAGGAAGTAGTAGTTATATTCTTGATCAGAGGCAAACGAGGCATCACCAGAAAGCCCTGCCAGTTCTCAAATGGTGTAATCTTTGCAATACAAAGGCGTGATGCTGGATTAGTGTTGAAAACAGGGTATTTGGTGATAAGCTATCGAAATGGACTATCTGGATCTGAGTTCAAGACGGCGAGTTTTAGGGGCATTTCAGATAAAGGGATACCGCGGCCGCAGGACTTGGTGGTCTGGTTTTGTA
>JAYGXS010000723.1:0-20676 GCA_036362985.1 Ligula intestinalis
CAGGAGTCTCAGGTGGATGCTAGACATCAGCTCCAGACCTTCAAGCCTCTCATCACCTACAAGTGTTCCAACCAGTTGGCCTTCTTCCTCTGCTCTGTCTATGCTCCCATGTGTGACGTAAATACTCACCACCTCATCGGCCCCTGTCGGCCGTTGTGCGAGAGGGTGCGGAAACGTTGTTCCCCAGTGCTTCGTATCTTTGACTTTGACTGGCCGGCCAATTTAAACTGTTCACGATTTCCTGAGCGCAACACGGTAGGCGGCGCCATGTGCATGGAGGGACCCGAGGCCGGGGAGGATGAAGAGGATGCGGATACGCCAGCAGTTGATGCCAGTGTTCACGGGTCCTCGGAAGGCGAAGTGAGCAAAGCGGAGTGGCCGTGGCCCAAAAAGACCCCCGCAGCAGGGACCTCACATACAAGCAGGGGGGAACTGGCCGAGGAGAGGGGCGTAATACCCGCTGAAGGCATCATTCGACAGATTGAGGACCTACCCGAAGCTACAAATATGGATCTCTCCAAACTGGGCCCACGGATGCAGAATTGGTTAGCCCGTCTGAACCAGAACCCTCTGGCAACCTTCTATGGAAACAATGAGATCCCAGTGGCACTGTTGGTATCCTCACTGCGTTTCTGTTCCCATCTTTACAAACCCACCTCCTATATATTTATCAACAGGACGGGACGTTGTGCACCGCACTGCTCCGCAGACATCCTCTTCTCCCAGAACGCCAAGAATCTGGCCACTGTTTGGACTAGTGTTATCTCAGGACTCTGTCTTCTAGCGACCACTTGTGCCCTGCTAAGTTATGCCATCCAGCCGAGTCTATTTCACCCGCTGGAGCGGCCTGTCATCTACATTGCTGGTTGCCAACTAGCCTATGCGCTGGGATTTGCTCTACGTTTGAAACTGGGTCGCGAGGCGGTGGCCTGCGGAGTAGATCCGGCCTCCGGCTACAGTATTCGCTTGCAGGAGGGCCTAGAAAACTCAAATTGCGCCCTGGTCTTCCTCATGCAGTACTACTTTTTCGTTGCTGGAGCAATATGGTGGGCAATGATGGTCATTGGTTGGACCAGACGTACGTCTTATGCATATCGTCTAATGTGTACCCCTTGCCGGGACTGGGCTAGCGCCTACGTACCCCCAAAAAGCCCTTGTTGCTGTCTTGGCCGCTCAACACGCGGCGAACCAACGTTCGTATTTGAAGAAACTGGTGTTTTCATGGACGGTGAATCAGGAGCCGAGGCCAACAGATCGCATGGTCCCCCGAGCGGTGTAACTCCCGCTGCCATGGGCCACAGTGGCGGTGCTCAGCCAGCGACCACGAGTTCCCTCCGCGCCTCTCATGTTAACCGACGTATCCAGACTGCCAGTTCGAACAGCATTGATCTCAACTGCCTGGCCAAGGAACACGTGATTGCATGGCTCACACCTGGACTTCTCACAGTGGTGGTTCTTGTCACTCGTCAGGTAAGCAGCGCACACGGGCCTGCACACTTTCTCGTTAATATTTGATGCACATTTGGCAGCACAGAATTTACGTTATACCATTGGGGGAGTGGGTGTGTGGAAGTGGAGGCTGTGGGTTATTTTTATCTTTCAGACGCATAACGCCCGACTAGCAACCACCAAGGCTGGCGCACGTAATTACTCATGCGGTTTTGGTTCAACCATGAACACCTGTCAGCGCTGCAAAGACCCTGTCACGGTACTGTCATTGCTGCCATGGGAACGAGTCGACGATCGTTAGTGGAGGCCAGAGTTGATTATAAGGGGATGGCACGCAGGGATCGAAAAGGACGAAGAACGCTTACAGGGCGTGGTGTCTTATAGTTTCTATCAAGTGCGAAACAGTTGAGGGCCTCCTGTCTGCTGTTCTAACGAATCCACCAACCGCTTAGCACAATGTCATTCCTATTGGTGGAACAAAACTTGTTTTGGGAGCCAGCAGGAAAAGCCACCATGACGTTGTGGGAGAGAGCAATAATCGACAGGGTGAAGGATGAGTAAATTAACAAAATTCCAGGCCAAAAGTTGAGCCCAGACAGGCGGATTTAGCATTGAATGTAATACAACCAATATCAACTCCGTTTTAAAGGTGATTCAGTATGAGGAGACCTAGGAAAAAATAGACGGTAGACGACATAATCATAATATAAGAAGACGATGTTTCATGTTTAAGAGGTCCAAACGGTAGAACGTAGGGGAAAATTAGGTGGTAAAAGCGCACCCTTTTATGGGTGATCCGGAAGACTTCTTCAAGGAAGCAGTTACCGGAGACCAGTTTGCTTGAGAAACTTTGCAAAGCTAAGTTAAAATGGGTGTTTATTTACGCAGTAGGTGCTTCAAGTGTTATTGTGTTTAGAAAGGACTAGCTACACCCCGTTCTACTGCCCATTATTGAAATAATCGTTGTTATTGTGAAAACCAGCTTAGCAATGAATATTGCAGTTAGCCTCTTTATGCACGGTAGCTTACTGACCTTAATTTGAGCATGTGTGGCCGCATTAGGGGAAAATTACCACTGATATTTTATTTGTTATATTCTTGCAAATATAGTCATATTCCTCAGAAACATTTTTCATTAGAGCACACTTACTAAATACAACCTGAAATTATCTACTCCTTGAAATTTATTATTTATGGTTCTGAAAAAAAAATGAGGAAAACGTTAGGCACGTCCGTGTGCGTATTAGTGTAGTCTAGGGCGGCTACTCTAGTGTTGCTTTCAGGAAGCAAGCCTTAATAAAATAAGTATCCGAAGGTGAAATTGTATGCATTATTTGTAGCAAGATGTTAGGGTAGTAAAGGTAGTGAATACGGATGGAGTAATTTACCCTGTTTCTATAGGTTTTTTCTGACTTTTTAACTGGCGGCAGGAGGAATACTATAAAATGTAAGAATGACCTCGATTCAATTTACCTTGTTAATCAACAGTGCGCCTGATTGGAACATATTTCTAGATCTTGGGCAATTGCATTAGTATCAGTTTATTTTATAATATGCTGGTTTGGGTTGCCTTTGAGTTCGCTATTTGTACACGTGTGTTGTGGTAGCAGAAACATTGTATCTCAGTTTGTTGGTGAGGCCAATTGACCCGAGCCATGAGGTGGAACATAGTTTAAAAAGGAGCAGACAGTGAAAAATCTCCTTGGGATTTTTTAGGAGACAAAACTGGTGATCTCGCAGAAAAGCTATGATGGGGGGAGGGTGGGGGTTAAGAAAAGGAACTTCCGCTCTTGGGGTGAGGGTTAAACGAAGGGGAGGGGGGGGGAACATTGCGAGTTCACCGGAATCATCACCGAGTGTGGGAGATGCGGCCTGGTCCTCCTTTACTGATAGCAGAGCCCGCTGACCGGGTTGAAAAAACAGAAATAGTTGCGCAGATCGTTGACAATCCGCTGCGGGTGGAACCGAAGAAGAACCTTTAGGGGCCGCGTGGACTATGGCCGCCAAGTTCGGCTAATGCGATCGCTGACGGCTTCATCATGGTATTCATACGTATAAACGTCGTAGTATTGATCAAGATGGTATTCCACTATATATTTATACGTATTGAAATACGCGCATCCCTGGATGTGTAGACAGGATGAGATTACATTCTTTGGGAAAAATATAAATGATATTGCGTCAATTTGGAGACTGTTAACACAGCTTGTCGTCAGACTATGTGCTGTGTAGAGAAACAATTAACTATTTGCCAGTTTTGAACAAAATATTATACGGTTAAACTACTTCGGCGCCAATACACGTTGCTTGCATTGGATCATCCTATTGAGATTGTCTGTGCTCGTTTGAATTTATTCTAGGGATTTTTTTTAGCATCTAAATTGCTAGGTCAATTTATATGTGCCTCATCGAGCCAAAAAATTGTTCTGGTGGCGAAATTTATCAGGCAGAAACTAACTGCCCCTTTAAATTTCTCTCAAAAATGGATGCGCACGTGACTTTCTGTGTCAATGCTTGAAGTATCGAGCGTTCAAACAAAAATTTATTTCGGACGCTACGGTCACCCAGACGCCAAAAAATCATCTGGCGAACTCTCGTCTACGTCTGAAATGCATCTGAGTTTGTTTAAAGGGCAACTGAAAAATAAGACTTGGGTAGGCAGAAATACATTAACGACAAAGGCACGAAAGACGGGTGGAACGGTCATTTCTTGCTTATTAGCTATGATTATTCACTCTTACCTAACTCTGGGTGTTACGGTATCCGAGTCGCGAACTCTCAACCTGTTGGCTTGAAATTCAACAGTCTACTTACTGTCCCACGGGCTCGTTGTCTCAAGTCTATCCCCCAATAAATGTTATTGTTATTGGCCTTTTCATGGAGCCTGTTGTATGTCATCGTGGCTAGCGAGCTGCGTCGAACTGAAATCTACATAAACGCCCTGATCATATTCATCCCGTATTGTGACTTTTTATCTTTATATCATCCTATTTGTTGTTGCGACCAGTCTATACAGTGTTTTGACCAAAAATACCACTGGCGTGTAACACCAACTTCTTCTTACAATATGTGTAACCTCTGTACTCTGCGTAAGGTACCTTCTAGTCGTTTAAGTTTATGCTCTCGCTCTCTAGAGCAGCTGCATTTTGGTTCAACCAACGTGTTCTACTGTCCCATGGTTGATGTATAATAAATAGTTAGAATTACATATTATATGGATGGAGCCGAATAGGTGAGCCCTGGATTTCTGTTGCGAAGGCCATGAACTTCGATCGCGGGAATGAGAGCCGTGTAGTAGCCCGAGCTTGCTGGCTCGCATGGTAGCCCGTCATCAGATAATATTTACGTGCAAGAAGTCAACACTTTTGTGATCAAACAATAAAGGGTTGTGTCCGTAACTAGGTGACTCGTGCCGTTTCACTCTCAGCGGTCTCAGGGGGCGGTTACGGTATTCTTCTTTTGCCGGAAAGGGGAAAAAACAACATGGCTGCCAAGGTGTATCGGGTGATGGCAAAGGGGGTTGACAGATCAACCTAACAACAACAGGTTGTCCAACAGGTTTATGGAGGTGTAGGTGGTCATTAGCACGCCCAACTTGTACGTCCCAGTGACAATATTTTAATCACCTGGTGAAACGACGACATTTACGACCTACCAGTGCACGTTTGACCACTGTTCAGTAATTTGTAATTGCCGTGGCTGCGATCATGACTAATCTGACTGGCCTCAATGAGTTTCCGGACGGTACTTCTCCACGCGCGACGATCCGTCGCAGCAGACCTAGAGAGTTTGATACATTCTCTTCGCCAAAGCAGGAGACCAAATACTGAAGGTCCAAGAATCACGTCCATGTCCTGACGGACTGAGTGCAGGCAGGTTTTGAGCTGATCCCCACTTCAACGTTTCCAATTACGTAAAGGTTTCTGTTCGAGGGTAGAAAGACTAAGCTCGTGGGGTTGACGATGAAGAACATGTCTAAATCACCTCAGTCGTCTGTCTTGGATGGCCTGAGATATTCTTGCGACGTTGTCGCAGCGAGTGCGGACGATAGTCTATGAGACGAAGTCTATGCACTTCACTCGAAGGATAGTCCTCAAGCAGTAGTGGTCAAAGGCCTCCAGCTTCCGCTCATGTTCCACGCGCTAAGCCCAGCATTCGCAACAGACCACACAGATGCACGGTACACTTAGAGCTATTTTGTTGATAGAAATACCGTGTCGGGTCCACAGACACTTTGAAAGACAGGAGAAAACTCGTGGAACTGCGACGGTTCGGGAGACAATGTCATTCTCACTTTGTCCATTCGGCAGCAACCTCGCTCCGGGGTATTTTAAAATGTCTACTTCTTCAAGTTGACAACCACTAATCATGAGATTTGCCTTCTATTAGACAGGAATTCAGCATGAGAACGCTTTGGTCTCACCAGCGTTTATGGATAAATCGACCATTTTAGTGACCTCGTTGACCTGTAACACCATGGACTGTAGATCGCCAATGCTTGAGGCTAGTAAAACGATATCATCGGCATAGTCGAGATCAGGCAACCTGTTTTCCGGTGCGAGCTCAATACCGTCATCTTCAAATAGGGCCTTTCCGAGAATCTAGTCAATGGCGTAGTTAAATAGGATGGGCGACAGGACACAGCCCTGTCGGATACCAGGCCGGATAGCAAAGGGTTATGAGAGGTTGTTATGAGCCAGGACCCGTGCGGTGGAATAGAGGTATTATGCCTGGATCATGGCGATTATTTTTGGTGGTACACCCTCTAATACCATTATCCGCCATAGGGACTCACGATGGACGGAATTGAACGCAGAGGCAAAGTGAAAGAGCAGACGGCCGTTGGTTGACGGGATTCAAGGATCAGTCTCAGTGGTCCACACATCCACACCCAGCGCGAAGTCCGGCTTGGTTGGGCTGCGTCCTAGAATCATGCATGGACTGGAATCGCCTGAGAAAAACCATAGCGAAGATGTTTGCAGCGACGTCGATGATATTTATACCGCAGTAGTTCTCACATCTTGTTTTACCTCTCTTCTTGTGGACAGGTAAAAGGATGCCGGAGTCCTAGTCATCAGTAAAAGCCTCGTCTATCCCCGCCTGTTAAATCACCTCATGGATTCAAAGTGCCTAAAAGTCGACACAAAACCTATTAGACTTAAGCGGGTATGCCGTCCTCTCCAGATGCCTTACTGTTGCGCAACCTTTATTGGCATCGGCGATTTCTCTTTCTGAAGGTGGTTCGTATGGTACTGGATAGATGACGGAGGGGAGAGACTCTGGTGTAGCTGGTGGCAGGAATGTGCTGGACTCCGTATCGAAGTTAAGGAATTGCTCAAAGTGTTCACGCCAGCGTTCGACCTTGGTAGCGTTGTCAGCAATAAAGCCGCCATTTACATAACGAAACGAGTCATTCAGTAAGGACAGCTTACCAATAAACTGGCAAATAAGTTGGTAGGCTTTACGCGTATCACCAACGTTTGAGGCCTGCCCCAGTGAAGTAGCTGTTTCAGCCCAGTATTGCTTCCGGTCCTCTCTAGAACATTATATCGTCATCTGTCTTAGTTGACGGAAATAATCATCAGGTCCAATCACTACGACGCCGCTGGGCGTATCCAAGAATTTTCTCAGCTGCCCCATAGCATAGACCGACATTTTCAGTGAGGACCATTGGCTGCTCTTTTCTTCGTCGGCTCAGGTCGTGAAATGGGACCGTATTTTTCTGGTCAGGGCCTCGGTAGTGTTGGTTTGCCAAATTTTGGCAACATTGAGGTGTCTATAGCGTAGTATTTTGGGCGCGGATGAGAGGTGTGGCTTCAAGCGCGAACTGAAATCCAACCCTCGACCTCCCCACCGGTGGTTCGCGGGCAACGTGGGGAAACTCACGGCGAACAGAGGGCAATGGCTGGTAACACCAGGGACGTCATCTGTAGCAAAATTAACAAGAAACTTTATAGACAATACGAATATCACGAATCTCAATACTGCTGCGGCGTCCCCGGGAAGCGACGCGCTCCGTGGTCGTCTGGTGCCCGGAGTGCAAAATATGCAAGCCAGTGCTCTCAACTTGAACAATGCTATGGCGTCCCTGGGAAGCGACGCGCTCCATGGTCGCCTGGTGCCCGGAATGTCAAATATGCAAGTAAGTACTCTAAATTTGCGACATAGTTTGTGCATCGGTTGCTGGAATGTGCGGACATGGCTTGATCCCGGCCGTCAAGCACTTCTAGCACGCGCATTATGGGACTATAAAGTAGACGTTTCCTGCCTGTCAGAGGTTCGTCTCCCAGACTCTGGAACGATGGAAATCGAAGTCCCACAAGATGATGCTGAGTACGTGCTCCTCCACAGCGGATCACAAACGAACACAGGACAGCATGGAGTGGCAATAGCCATGACAAAGAAGGTGCATAACACTCTCGTGGCGTTTGAGCCTATCTCAGAGCGGATTGCCACAGCCCGCTTCAAAGGCACCATTGCAAATATGTCTGTGGTTGCCGTTTATGCCCCAACATCGCAAGCGGATGAAGCAGTTAAGACGGAGTTCGATGAACGCCTTCAAGCTACAGTGGCCAGGATGCCCCCTAGAGACTTGCTCTTCGTCGCCGGAGACTGGAATGCCAGGATTAGCCCATGCGATGAAACCTCGAGACAGGTCATCGGAAAATACGGACTGAGCCAACGTTGTGACAACGGAGAACGATTGGTAACATTTGCTGATTATAACCACCTCGTCGTTACAAACACTCGTTTTCAACACCCCCATCAGCAATTGCTTACATGGTATTCAAACGATGGTCGAATGGCAAACCAGATAGACTACAGCTTAGTACGCTCAAGGTGGACCACCTCAGTATCCGACAGCCGATTATTTCGAGGTGCGGAAGTTGGGTCGGATCACGTACTTGTCCGTGCCCGCTTTAAGCTCCGTTTGTCGAATCGAATTGAGAAACTGCCCCAAAACGTGTCAACTTTATGGCACTATCACACATAGGAACCCT
Source organism: Ligula intestinalis (assembly GCA_036362985.1). Lineage (NCBI taxonomy): Eukaryota > Metazoa > Platyhelminthes > Cestoda > Diphyllobothriidea > Diphyllobothriidae > Ligula > Ligula intestinalis. The sequence continues at coordinate 8,451 of JAYGXS010000723.1, forward strand.
TGTAGCATTCAACGAAAGTCCCACTGCGCAGATCCGAGATCAATCCACTGTTCGAATCGAACCTCGAGATGACGTCGATAATGAAACTTCGCCCGATACTGAGTGGCCACACTTGAGAGACGCGCTACAAAGTGCGATGAATTCGAGCTTGCAACGGAGAACTCAGAGACTCAGAGAAACTCAAACTCAGAGAACTACCGCTCATTGAGACGCCAAACTACGCGATCAGCAAGATGCGACCGTCAGAACCATTGGACCGAGTAAGCTGGCTCCATAAAATCAGCTTCAAACTCTGGTAACTTCCACTAGCTCTATTACCTTTTACGTAAAGCATCAGGCAAATATAAACCGCCTTGCACTACCGTTCGGGATAACTCGGGTCAAGTGATAACTGATATGGCTGGCAAAATCGATCGATGGCGAGAGCACTTTCATGAGCTACTGGATCCGCCTATACGTTCACCTGCGAACCTGCAGCTATCAACTGGAACTCTATACGGTAGTAACTGCAGGCCACCTACGAGATTTGAAGTGGAATCGGTATTACAACGATTAAAAGTACGGAAAGCAGCGGGTGAAGATGGTATCCCAGCAGAAGCCTACAAAACTCATTGTCCTGCTTTGACGGAATCACTAAATCGACTGTACTCGACTATATGGACTTCCGAAGTCATCCCGACTGACTGGTCCCTGTCCATTATTTTACCGATACCGAAGCGCGGTGACAGGACATTATGCTCAAACTACCGTGGCATCAGCCTCATAGATATAGCCGCCAAAGTGTCTGCGACTATCCTTCTCCGTAGATTTTTGACTGAGCGCAATCTTCGTACTCGTCCTAACCAAGGAGGATTTCGTCCAGGTAGAGGATGTATTGACCAGATCTTCCTTCTACGCCGCATACTAGAGCACAGACATCAAAACCAAAATATCACCACCACCTGTTTCATCGACTTTAAGACCGCATTTGGTTCTATCGACAGAGAAGCTTTATGGCAAGTCTCACTTGCTGACGGTCTCACACTAAAGTTGCTCAATCTCATCAAAGCTTTCTATGGCACAACATCAGCTCGAGTAAGAACCATTGGTGAAGAGTCAACTTCTTTCCCTCTGACTTGTGGAATTCGACAAGGGTGCCCTCTTTCTCCAGTTCTCTTCAACTTCTTGATCGACTGGGTAATGCATCAGTCAATTCTACCTGACAGTGGATGTGAAATCAACCCCAAATTCAGAGAACCGGACCTGGAATATGCCGATAAAATTGTTGTTCTCAGTAAAACTCCTCAGTCACTACAGCCAATGCTACACCGAATCACCAGCTTCGCTGCAACTGTTGGTATGACAATTAATGTGCGCAAGACGAAGCTCCTGACTACGTATCTGGGCACAGCACGACCACTGTTTATCAGCGGTCAACCCATTGAAGAAGTAAGCTGCTTCAGCTATTTGGGTTCGAATATGCTAGCCAATGGACAGGCCAAAGACGAAATCGAGAACCGAATCGCGCAGGCTAGAAATGCATTCAGGCTGCTAGCCAGACCACTCTGGTCTCGCTCAGACATCAGTTTACGTACTAAGCTGCTGCTATAGAAAGCATCAATCAGACCGGTGTGAGTATGTGCCTGCGAAACATGGCCAGTGGGAAAGGCGGACATCCTATCGCTCGAAGTCTTTGACCGTTGGTGTCTTCGACGCCTCTTAAGAGGCTTCTGGCAGGCTCGAATCTCCAATGTTGAGCTATACCACAGATGTTTGAAACTACCAAGTCTACCATCGTACATCCAGCATCGCCGATTGCAATGGTTTGGCCATGTTCTGCGCAAACCATCGACGGACCCTGGTCGTGAACCCTTCTCGTAGTGCAAACTGGAGATACCGACAAGGCGGTCAACTATAGACATGGCTTAGCACCGTTAAGTCGGACGTTGAACGGATGGGCCTCGTAACCGTTTACGGCTTGCGACATTGGAACAAACAATGGGTCGCCGCTATTCGTGACATCCGTGAAGCCGATTCATCCAACAACAAGACCTAATTGAATCAAGTATCAAGTAAGTAGTAAGCGTGAACGAACGAGAACGTGGTCGGACCCATGGGTAGAACCAGTCTCAGCACAATGCAGCGACGTACTATCAGGAACGTAGCTGCGGAATCTCGCGCTGACTAAAATGTAGTCAATCTGACTGGTCGTATGGCCGTCGTTTGAGTACCAGGTTAACAGATGTTTTTTTTGCGTTGCTGGCAGCACGTGTTCGTAACACACATATGTTTGTGAATTGACCACGTAAGCCATCCGTTAGTTGACTGCTTCCCAGGCAAGTAGTGCATGGTTTGCTGGTTGCGAGAGAGCAATTTCCACATCATGTCTGTCGGAGGAGTCATGTGGGCCACGATGGTATAGAGTGAACTATGAGTTAGCTCCAGGAATCTTTATCTCCCGAGTGTCTGAGTCAGGAGGTCGGACCTTGGATCTACGCTGTACGAATAGAGGCTGCGTACCGTCAAGCTTTCACTCCCAGGGGCCCCAAACGTTCGCACATTCCAGCATCCAAGGTCCTGATTCCGATTGAGTAGTCCACCTCGCATACTATTCGCCCGCACCCCTGGGCAAGGTTGCAAAGCCCGTCGGTTCCCGCGGACGTCGTAGCACGGACCGTATCGTAGTTATTGGATATAGCTTTTTGTGAAGTGTCCTGGGAAATTTGAGAACGGATGGGTCCCCAAACGCCGCTCGGAATGCCTGTTCGACGTTATCTTCTCTATGGCTTTGGTTCAATAGCCTAACCACAGGACAGTTGTGGTAAGCGATACTATTTGCCGGTGGTTCACGCTCGCCATGTCACAGTGCCGTCGTCACGCTTTGCGACACTTTATAGGCATTTGGCTTACCAGACCTCAGTCACCGCGTCCTGGTAGCACTGCCGCTGCCACCGCTGGTCCGCGACTGTTTATTCGCCAGACACCCAAGAGTCTGCTTATTTCACAGCTTACTCTCACTGAAGGTCGTTCCACCTGTGGCCGCGCCGGGTAGCCAGCATCTAGGCTGGCCGGTAACCCGCCTTCCCAGAAGTGTGTACACAGGACTCGAGTAGGCTTTCCGTTTGCCTTCACGCCTTTCACCTTCTATAACCTTCTTCTGAAAACTCCATCGTTTAACCTTCTAGTGCCGATTCACCGCTGCCAGCATGTTCGTTATGCTTTAAACCAATGGTAAATAGTGCCTTAAGTGGTCCAGAGCCTGAGACAGTGCGCAGAGGCGAAACCGACCACTACTGTCCCCTGGGGCGGTACTGACTTGTACAGATGTAGGATTGAGGTACTGAATACCGTCACTGCATTGGGGGCCCTCTGTTTGAGCCTACTCGTCGGATTCCAATGGAGTGGCTAGATCTGAGTAACTGGGGTTGTGTGTTTGCCGGAGGCCCCCGTGGATCACGCGAGTTTTGATTCATCTCAACCTATCGACGAAGGATGTCGCAAGGGTACATAAAGAAAGAGACATTGAAACTGGGGTCATTCTCCAATGTATATAATTATCCCGTTGCTGTTGTTCAATCAGAAATGGACGTACAACAGTCTGTCGGCTTCTCGTTGAAAGCAATCTCCGTATGGGCGACAACAGTCACGAAAAGGCGCTCAACTACCTGGTCGAAGGCGGTCAGACTATGGTAGCAGATGGGAAAGGTTTGCTACAGGCAAATTTTGCCTTCATTCAGCCAAACGAACTCTGAATACCACCTAGGCTCAGAAACAAAATCATGCGCTCTCTTATGGTGCAGATGGTCCACAGGTCACAGATGGTGTTTAGAATTATGACTGGCTGAACGAATTAAGGATAAACCCGAAACGGTTCTGTATCAATGTACCCGTCTTCTCGGCCCCCGTCTTTCCCATGCTTTAACACATCAATGCGTTCAATGAGCTTCTGCTGGCGGAGTGCCGATGTCTCTGCTGTTACCGTCGCACCAGTTCTTGTGAATCTGTAGTCAACTACTCCCGTAAGCAGATTCAAAAGATGCCCAGGCTTTTCGGTCGAAAATTAGATGTGGACGGGGACCAGGGTTCATCTTACACAAGTCTCCGCATTGACTTTGTTTGCGTCTTACAAAGCCGCATTTCACGTCGCAGGCATAAAGTTTCGCAACAGCAGCGGAAACCAGCTTTCCAATCGTGTCTTTGCCTGATGCTGGATCAGGTTGTTCGATGCTCTCACTGGTCAGACACTTGCCTTTACCCGAGATTATTTCACGCCCTTCCATTCAGTCTTCGTTGGTCTTCTGACAGTCAGTGCTACCAGTTTCTTCAGGAATCTGTCTACAGGAGTGGGAAGTTGTCCTCAACGCATGACACCACCGCCGCGTTTGTATTTCCTTATCTATATCGTCACCAGTTACGTCGCGAGCTGCCCCTTTTGCAGCAAGAAAGTGGCAGAACCTGGAAATTGAATTTTTTCTCATCCATTTCGGGAGAGGAGGAGGAGTGGCAGTTCACGATGAGCATACCATCAGATACAAACGCTGGAAAGAATAGAAAATTTTCTCATCAACAGCGGGTACTAAAAAAACGACAGAAACTTTCGAAACAACTCATTAACCAGACTGCCTTACTTAGAAAGTTATTTGTGCCCTGCATATCAGTTCCCGTCAGGCCTGCTGCACGGATCATATGCGAAAAAGGTGTCGTTAGATATCTCTCTTGATGGTAGGACCCTTGCCCCGTCGTCGTGGACGAATCTTCTTGGTAAGCTGCACTCCTTTAAGGCACGAGTTCCATAATGGTTGTAGTGGTTATTCGTTAAGCAACCTGTGGCGATTGTTTGGGCTACTTCAAGGCCCAGAGAGTCTAAGTATATCACAAGGCGTCTGAGCGTTCCTCTAAGGCCTTCGCTGCCATACTTTCGATAACTGCTGCTCCGGCTGCTTTTTAGCATATAAACATCTGTCTCGAGGGCAGTTTGGGACTATAATTAGCCGTGGGAGAGGACGTGCACCCTGACTCGCGCTGACTGTTCTGTGCCTTCGCGCCAGACCACATAGACAGGGGTTGTAGCGCACATGTCCGTGCCTTCAGTTGCCCGGGTTTTCGGCCACAGATGCACCAATACCTGCAGTTGGAGTGCCAACCAAAGAAAAGGTGACAGTTTTTCACAATTGTCCGTTCATCTGTTAGCCTGCAAAGCCAGGCCTGTGAGCCAAACGGTGATGCCCGTTGCTGTCCGGAAACCGGGTGAACGGATCAGACGACAGGGAAATTAGGTTTACGCACTTGCTGCGAGACGAAGGCCGAGCCAAGTCTATCCAAATTCTTGCGGAGCGGACTTTTGCCTACCAGTTGTGCAGTAGATGAGTTATCGCCTGAAATGTTAGGCAAAATTCAGGAGTGTTTTTTGGGCTTCGGACAGATTACTTAAGTCGGATGGTCATATTAATGATTGGGTAGCATTAAGCTGCAAATATTTTAGTCACGTCAGGATGCCAGCTTTTGATCGAGCTACTTTTCGGTCGCCTGCAGCTGCAATACCGTATAAAAGATGACTACTTAAGTAGTATCCTTTTTTCTCATTGATTTTCCTAACCTTCATAAATTCAAGCATTTAATATGGAAAACACACAAAAATACGTGCTTCCTTGCATTCATTTGACCGGAAATCACGTTTTATTTAACTTACTGCTTGTGTTTAGGGCATATTTTGATTTTTGGTGGAACGCTGCTCTCGGGATATTTGATCTACTATCTGAACATTCCTCTACATACAGAGGATACCTTTTTTCGGTGCATGTGGGCCACGTTGTATACTGTACAGGAGTGTGGAAGCACATATGAACTGGGATCCATGCCACTGCCTATATTCCCTTATTTTAATTGTTGTGTTAAAATCATTGTTAAGGGTTAGCTGTGGATAGAGGCGCCTGATGGCTTGCTTAGGGGTGAATACTGATTATTATGTAGTCTATTCTAAAGTCTTTTTAATCAGTTTAGGATGCCGGCTTTTAAAGAGTATCGTTCCGACTTCCAGCAAAACATACCTATTGTAAAACTGACTGCTTAAGTAGTATGCCTTTTTATCATTTATTCGACTGCCTTTATAAATTCAAATATATTTTATGGAAGACGTGCACGAGAAAATAATTTTTTGTACTTGTTTGATAGTAAATTTTGCCTTCTTTAAATTTTATACTTGAAGGAAGGTAGCTTTCGGTTTTAAAAAAGTTGCACAATCGCCGAATAATTTTCTAACCTAGTTACTGCTATATTTGAATTCAAGGTTTAGAAACTGCGCACTGTGTACATCTTGTTTTAAAAAAAACAAATTTTCACCTACAGTCTGAAGAAGAGGTCACATAGTCGACATACAATATTTAAAAAGATGTGCAACATATTTTATACAGTTTACGTAGCGTTAATAAACTGACGGATCCGATGTTTTATGAATAAACGCCTGTCAGTTGTAGAAAAGCTCATAATTATCAACTTTTTAACCCGAAAGCTACACTTCCTTCAAGTATAAAATTTAAAGAAGGCGTAATTTTTTATCAAACATGCACGGGAAATAATTTTTTGTCTATGTTTTCAATAAAATATATTTGAATTTATAAAGGCAGTCAAAATCAATGATAAAACAGCATACTACTTAAGTAGTCAGTTTTTACAATAGATACGTTTTGCTAGGAGTCGGAGCAAAACTCGTTAAAAGGCCGGCATCCTAAACTGACTGAAATGACTTCAGAATAGACTACACGATAGTCAGTATCAAAACTGGAGTCCATTGCGATTAGCGAAAGAATATTAGTCTGTAGCATATGTCGAAATATTGCATAACCAACGGTGTCTGCTGGATGTCCGATCTCGCCTACACTCTTCTTCACATCTGACATGGACTGGTTGGGAAAGGGGGAGTGTGTTAGATGCAGCGAGCATCGACTATCACTTAAAACTAAGGTAAGCACAGGTTATAATTGCCATCATAGTGTCACCTAACCCTGGGAATCGTTAACGCCGAAACGATTTAAAATGTAGACGATATTTCCTTTTGCATGTTGCGATTGCAAATAAAATGGTCATTGAGTCTGCTACGAAGGAATCGTTACAACTAATGAAAATCCAGTTGAATAAAGCTATCCACCTAGTAGATCTACAGATACTTGCATGCAACAGAAAAAAATATGAATGACGAAGGTTTTCATTAGTTGTAACGTTTGGTTGCTGTTGAAATAGGCTGCTCATGAGATAGATCGTCTACGTGCGAGGGGAAAGCTTTTATTTAACCACTGGTTCAGTAGGAATAAGTCTGGGGTATAAGCTTACCTTGGTTATGACTATGATTTATCCCTACCAAACTAATCACAGCCTTCCCTGAAACGCCTGATGGAAATAGTCAGACCCGACCGTGGAACTGTCATACTTTACAAGTGGTAATAGTAAATGGACGGATAAGAGGCTTATTGAATGGACATTGAACGGGCACGGAAAATCTCATACTTATAAACCTTGATGAAGATGAAATTTGCCATGAAATGAATGATGGTAATAATATTTTTATCTTCTTGCTGCGTAATATATTCCGATTTGCAATAGCATTAAAAATAAATGGGAAAAAACGATGCTACTTAAATACTCATGTTTACAGATTGCAGTTTTTGTAGGCGGTCGGGAGGAGTCTCTACCGAAAGCCAGCATCTCGAAGTGACTTTATTACTGTTTTGGATTCTGTTGCGCAATAGTTACTGTCACAAAGTTATTCTCAGTAATATTCTCTTACTTGAAGGCAGTTTTTGGAAGTTTGGTTGACATTTCATGAGGTAGCTCGCCTACTGCACAAAGGAGGCGTGGCACAGTTCGTAATCACGCAGTTACTGAGTCTGTGCTCCGAGGTGATCTTTAAGCATCGGCTCTGTAGCGATCTAAGTCGTGGTTGTGCCCAGATCACTGCAATCATCAGGTCGAACCTCGGGTTGAAGGTAAAAGGCAAGAGTCACTAGAGCGGGGATCTTATTGTGCATAGGATCGTGCATTGCTGTCTCAGGCAGCAGCGGCCACTGGCGAATCCAGGGCTTGCGGTGACTGCGTCCAGTCGTGTCCGAGTTTATGTATGAGAGAGAGGGAGAGAGTTGATGATGGCAGCTGCTTTTACATGACTGTGAAGCGAGCTCAAGTGTTTGGCTATCGGTGTGTTTCTATTCACCCAAAAGGGGTGTCAAGTATTGAGGTCTATGATGCGTCGCTTAAAGGGGGCGCGTTTAAGGGGCCCTTGAAAAAAACTGCGACTAGCTGAGTACGCGCTTGCGAATGAATGTTGGTCAAGCAATTTAAGGTCTGCGAGTCGGATGCCATCGCCTGTGAGGCTGCATGACCTTGATACGACGGGAATTGAACACAAAAGCGGGGGAGGGGGAGCACTGTAGGCCATCTACTTACTTATGTCTCATATTTTTAACTGCTAAAACTCCAAACGTTCAATTACCAAGTAGGGTGGGATTTTTTCGCACTTTCAATACCCTCTTCAGGCTAAAACTTACTTAGCTGCCCAGTACATGTACCGAGTTAGGTGACGAACGCCGTTATTGAACTGGGGTTCCGTTTTCGCATCTTCGGTAGTCATTCGTCAAAAAGAAAGCTTCACTGTGCAGAAGGATTCTAAATTGTCATGGCAAAGCACAAGAAAGGTGTCCGGCACTATCACCAGTGGAGTCACTGCACTAGTGTCTATTACGTTTTGATTGGGGGACTTCATAGATCTTAAACTGTTACTCTGCCGCGTTTATGATTGGTTTCTGTTATTGGCCAGTATAATTTTTATTGATATTCGTCTGGCCGTGACTCGTCTCACTAGATGCTGGGGCTACTTCGTTCTATAAAGTTAACAAGATTGACGAGCCTCTCTTCCCAAATGGCACTGGGGGTCTTATTTGTCATATGAAGTCAGAATGAGACAAACACTGCACCATTTAAATCTGTCATACGTCCCCGCTTTCATAAGTGCAGTCTATCAGTAATCGCCGCAGCAACAGAATCGCTAGTTACGTAAGTGAATCAAGCATTGCTCAAGATCAAGTAGGTTAAGAAGGGAAGCTGAGTAGTTACCAGTATTTCTATTGACAACAATGAGGAGGAACCGGGTTTGACGGGGTTTTGGTCTCAGAAGTCATTGTTTTGGGAGTGTATCAGTTCCCCACCGTTTCCTCAACTGAAATTCTTACACATTAAATATCGCTTTGCGATATCTTTCATCTCATCCCTCCTGGTCTTTTCATACTGAATCACCTTTACATGAGAACATTAAAAGCAGTGTTAAATCCGCCTTTCTGGTACGCAATCATCGAACTGGCGTCTTTTGTTCATTCATTCTTCTGATTCTTGTCACTTTCCTATAGTGTCCTGATTTATTGAAAATGTAATATCTACATGCATAGGCTCGGCCGCATTCTGTTCATTCCCGTTGCCAAGTTCCAACTGATTGTCCGAACATTTCCGCTGACTGGTAACAAAGTCGGTTACAATGCCTCTGTCTCCATATGCCACACACAGACATATACGGATCAGCGCAGTGTCTCCCTTTCTGGGCGGTTAACTATGAAGCCAGTCGTTTTAAGAAACACTCAAAGTTCTTAAACTGATAGAGAGGAAGAGAGAGGGGATCTTTGCGTTTTTGGTGGCAATTATTCCTCCAGACAGGCTCAGAAGCTGCATCCCCCGTGCGGCCGAGGTACATTTGGACCGATTTCCGACCCTATAGATGGAGGCACAACTCAAACTAAATTTTTAATCAGCCGTTCGTGGGCGGGCTCTTGCACTCTCTGTGCGTTCTCCTCCTCCTCCTTCGTCTTCTCCTCCACGAAGCCTGGCACTGTACGGGTGTGCGCGCTCAAAGTCCAGATCGTACTTGCACGCTAGCGTGTACTGTCATAGCAGCTCTGGCGGAAGATGCAGATGGATCGCCTGCTGTGGAGCACACTGGTGGGCGCGCGAGCGCGCGTTCACCAGAACCCCGCCACCTGCGAGGTGGTCGCAGGTCTTGTCGCGTTGGCCCCGCGCACTGCTGCCGGCCGACTGGCCGCCGCCGCTGTCGCCTCCTCGCTCTCCGGCGCTGCCGCTGCCGCCGACGCATCTGCCGGACTATTTTTTTTTCTCTGCACACTACAGAGGCAGGCCATTCCCTTTTTTTCTCCGCCTTCTATCTCTCTCTCTCGCTCTTCTTCTTCTGTGGTCCAGCCCCCACCCGCCCGTCCGAAGCCAGCGGGCTCTGCCGTGAATGCGATGCGCGCGCTAGTGCCCGCCCGCGCGCACTTTTCGCCCGCAACTTGCGGTGCGCCGATGACGGGCGCCCTCATCCGGCTGCTGCTGTTGCTGCTCCCTCTTTTCAGCCGTCAACCGCAGCAACCCTCTTTCTATGGGTTGGGTGACAAACAGAACGCCTGCACACACACACACACACACACACACACAGAGACTGTTTTTTTCCTCTTCGCTCTGGCTACTGGTGGCTGTCAGTGGGTGACTGTTGTTCGCGCGCCGGCTAATTGTGGCTGAAACCGTTCTTCTTCGGTCAGTGAATACTCAACTATAGACCCTGTGCGCACGCGCCATACACACACACACACGCACACACAAACACGCCAAGTGGCCTCCTCTGACTTCTGATTGGTTGTTAGCGCGGCTGTATTTGTCGGGCCTTCCCACATTATTGTTCTCACTGAGAGCGAAAGGCTGTCAGCTTCGTCCAGTTAGTGATTGCTTTCCAGAAGGTCACATGGGAAGGGCCGGGTCCAGCAACAACTCCGACGACAGCAAGCGTTATGGTCGCGCTATTATCAAGCCCGCATCCGACACTGAAGAGGAAATTGTGACCATTAATGAGTCGAACGCGAATTGCCAAGCTATCACCACACCAATTAAGACCCCAAGCGGTGGCTACAAAAGCTGCTACTTATAGTATGCATGCGGATGAAAGCTACAAACTATAAATTCAACGCAATTTTTGCGTGTAACAGACTATCTTACGATTATCTATGATTAGAGATTCTCGACAGAATCCGAAACGCCAGTTAAATAAAACTCTTGTTCCAGTGGTCACATCCTCTTCTGAACTGTTTAATATAACTTGCATATTCACCTCGATAGGTAGGCCACTGCCTGTTTGGGCATTGCGTTCATCAAATGAAGACACAGTGTCAGCAATGCGCACAGTTTGAGCAGGTTCCAGCGGAATATCAGGGAGCGAAGACTTACTCGTATTAATGCAAATTAACATCCCCTTCCGAAGCATTGGCCCGACAGTAGACAGATAAGATTCCAAGGTAGGTGGAAAGGGCGGATGGTGGGGGAGGGGGGTACTGATTGTTCCCTCATCACATTTTACCCAACCATTCGCCTGATTGGCACACACACCTGTGCAAATCCTGTCTGCGCCGTGTGAAGTTTGTGCGCGACATTTATCATGAGCTGACTCAGGCGTGAATAAACTGTGGAAAAAATAGCTGTCACCGACGTCTTTTGGTGCTCTAAGTCCTGCTGGGGGTTGTCTATTAGCGCAGCTAACACCTCAGAACAGGTGAAAAATAGGTAAATAATGCCGTGAGTATATTCCTTGCAACGCCCGTGTGGAAGGTCCTCTCTATGGTATTGAGCTCTGCTTCTTTCGTTGGTCGCCTATATCCTCCCTCCTGCGGGGCCTGAGATCCCTTGATGTAAACAGGTTTGGCTCTATTGTAGGTCTAATTGTCTAAAATCATAAAACTATAAATTTGTATTCCTTTTGCCTTGTGTTATGTGCGCAAAACAGTGGGTTGGCTGTAGGCAGGGCGTGTACTACGAACGGGAGACAGCACAAGCGGGGGGAGTCTTGCTGACGCAGCCGAGTATCTCGCATGGGGTAAATATACTAGGCTGAAGGCTATCCAGTCAGAATGCGTATCCATGAGCTTGACCCATCGCTTGTCATGCGCTCGGGCATGGTTCCGACATTACGGCCAGCATACACTGCACCCTGGTTCTCTAGGCCTGAGATAGCCCTTTGTGTCCTTCTGCCTGCCCCGCGAGATGCCAACTACATTATTAGGCAATAATGTGACTCCTGCTTGCTATCGCATGACGTCACTTTAGTCGACACAACCAATCCAGGCAGATGTTGTGCACTGCTGGAACCTGAACTAGAACATCTTTATGAGCTTAAGGAGCTTAGTAAGCCTCCTTGGGATCCAAGCCAAGTGTGACGGATGGCTAAGCGGCG
>JAYGXS010000724.1:0-20635 GCA_036362985.1 Ligula intestinalis
GCAATATGCCAAGCAGTGATATCATAATATAAACAATAATAAAGACGATAAATAAAATAATAACAATTAAATACTAATTCAAATTACACAAACAACTATAAACAATAAGTAAAAATAATAAACAATAGGAAAAACTATAGAGTAGGAATAAAAACAATGCTAAAAACAACAAATGAAAGAATAACAATAAGCAAGCTATAAACTACAAACAAACAACACTTAAAAATAAATGATACAATAGTAAGGAAAAATAAGTAAAACACTAGCAATCTACCATAGTACAAAAATTGAAAAAATGTAAAAATAAGGAAGCACTTCTTGAAGAAGTAGCCAATAAACGTACAGCACGAATGTCCAATAGGAAGCGTTGCCCAGTCTAACAGAAGTTCCGCTTGGTAGGATAGCTATTTCAAGCCACGCTAAAAAGACGCTCTGTACTACAAGGCACACACATGTGCTGTGATCTCACTTCTGGGAGAATTTATATAAATGTCTTATTAGGAAGAAGCCATTGCAATCTCCTCCTCGCTCTGAAGGAGGAACGAATTCAGTCTCTATCAAATGCGTGTCACGCGCCTGTAAGAAAGTAGTCTAGAACTAGCGCTGTGTTCTTGTGTGGGCTTGTGGTCGATCACCAAAACGGCGCAAGACAACTTTGTTAAAAATATATGCCATTTCGCGACCGCCCATTTTCCTCATAAACACTCCCCAATCCTAAGGTACGACTGATTGACGCAAACGACGTACACACATGCATACGGTCAAACTCGGCCATGTCTTACTTGCACGTGAGGCGCCGTGATTTCGATTACGCAAGTCTACAAAAGCAACTCATCACAGAAATAAACTGGGCGCTAACCTCTCACCATCCAGCCCATTCTAACTGCCAACTCAGAAGTTGAAGGTCAAGTACAGAGTAAACAATTAATTTAACCGTTTTCCGTCTCCTATCGACAGGAATTTGAGTTAGTGGTGCTCAGAGTATCATGCTACAGGGCGCAACCCATTTTGGGGCGATGTATACACCGCTGTTTACAACCGCCAACCACACGGAGTGTCTCTTGTAGCAATTGAGCCTAAACCTGCAGCAGTCCCTACATCGGTTTGTTTTTGTGCCACTCAACTGCGTCAGTCCAGTGTGGCTTCTGCTCTTGCCGTATCTAATAGCCAACTTTGCCTCCACACAAACTCCTTATCCCTCTTCCAGGTACTGCTGGAAAAAGTGCACCGAAAGGGCCGATTACGATAAATAGAGAAAACCACAACTGCATGCCTTTTTAACTTACTGAAAGGTGGCGTCGTCCGGACTAGGCGTGAGCTTTCTATCGCCATCTATTGAACCATCGAAGGGGTAGTTTGCCACGAGTGCCCCGCCGTGAATGTTGGCAGAGAGGACGAAGGGGATTTCCTTAAGCCACTCCTCAATCATGCGAGTTTCCGTTTCGGGCTTAATGGGTAAATCGAGGTTACCATTAGAAAATATGCACATACGCACGAAAACCAAAGAGTAAAACGCCAAGGGAGATACCTGAAGTCTGGAAAGACTCCAAACCTAAGGGATAACATCAAAGGATATGCAATCAAGTAAGGCACATAGACAGTCCTCCACAAGGCTTCAGCTGCGTAACTACTGTAAGCAAAAGCTTCACATGCTTCGAATGGCATGCTTTTCATCTCAATTATTTTGCCTCTCGGAAGAGGACGCGATCACTGAAACAAGAGATTGATTGTCCTGATGTCATAAGTAATAGAAGAACAGTCTGAGATATGCGCATGTCTCAGACTGTTCTTCTATTACCTATGATTAAGGATTCCCGATGGAATCCGAAACGTCAGGACAATGAATCACTTGTTCCAGTGCTCGTTTCTTCTTCTTCTTCTTCTTCTTCTTCTTCTTCTTCTTCTTCTGTTTCTGCTTCTTCTGCTTCTTCCGAACTACTTCCTGAAACTCGGATATTCTCCTCTATTGGCTATTTTGCCTCTTCCATGTTATCGTCGAACCCCGAACTACTAACCACCGCCCAATGCCATGACATACTGATCGTTGCTGTAAGGAGACCAGCTATCCATGACTGGATAAACACCAATAACAGCGTCCTGCTAATTATCACTATATGAGTAAACATCACTTGAAATTCTGACAACAAAACCTACCTTATGGATTCATTAATACAGAGAAAAATCGGAGGCAAAAGAAAAGTTGCCTGGAATAACGAGTGAAAATGGGTAGAACTTCATGCATTACTTCATTCAGGCTTGTACACAGAACATGCAGCAATAAAAAGGAACAGTGACTAGCGTGCACTGGTACATGCTCACGAGCTCTTTTTGTGGCAGTCAGTGCGAATGTCTTTGCATCATGTCAGGATTGGTACCTTAATCAAACTGCTAAGGTAAATTTTTGGGCGAAGGTAGTTTAGGTAGTGCGCCTTTTATACCAATAGTCCCAGCATTACGTCCAACAGAAACAGTGGTTATAGGGGTCTTGGAGGTGATGAAATACGATAGGCAGTGGAGGAATTTTGCAGAAGTAAGTGGAAAATAGAAAAATATAGTTGAATTTGAATGAGGTAAAGATAACTAGATTAGCAGAATTTAATTACGCAATAAAATTTCGTGACCACTCATTCAGCTTCAGAAGGTCGTTACCTATAAATAAGAGAATAAACTGCGGAGGCCGGTGCAATACAGAGAAGAAAACAGTTAGACCATATGATCAACCTCGCATTTCCATGGTAATGATCGATAAACTCTTCCCCACTTACGCCTCCTTGTCACTCTTAGTACTGACGGCTACCCTGTCCCCTGCACTATATTTTTTAAAAGAAAGCAAATTTTATTTAATCAGAGTTTATAGCAATAAATCCACAGATTTTCTTTCAAGGATATTTTCGAAGAATATCATAAACTGACAAATCTCCCTTGTGTTTTAATCAAAGAATAATTGAAATGCATATCATTTTGCTGCTAATCCCTAAATTGTTGTATTCGGAAAAATACCAGGGTGGAAGAAAAGACGATAAGCTTCCGGATAGAGAGGATGGTTATTGCAATGAATCCATATCCGTCATGCAACATGCATAGTATCTGATTTAGGTGCAGAATTGTATTAAAATGGAACAGTTATTTTGACAACCAAAGGTTATGAGAAGATGAATTGGCGAACATACGTTTGTTTTCAATAATTCTCATCAGGCCTTTACATTTATAGGGTAATTAAGTAAATTGACTATGCGGGTTAGTAGAAAAAAGGAAGGACGGTTGTCAGGGGAGGAGGAATGGGGGGGGGGTCAAAACCGGGTCAAAATTTGCTCCGCGTAAAGGCCTGATGAGAATTATCGAAAACAAACGTATGTTTGCCAATTCATCTTCTGAATTTTTCAATGAGAATTTTCGCAAAAGTTATGATAAGAATTTATCGGCAAGGAAACTTAACATATGCTATTTCTGAAAAAGTACGTTAATTTTTGTCACAACCACAGAAGTCATCTATCTATGTGAAACTATCCCATGAACTCTCCCCAACTAACTGTTTTTTGAGTCAGAATTTCAGAGCACATACGAGATGCAGTAATTAAGATAACTAACTCTGGGGATGTCCTGATATTCGGCCAGTAACTTCACCCATGCCTTACGGTCCACCTCACCCTGAAAGGCAAGTCGGTCAGAATCGGGGAAATTGCGGTTGAGGTCCACATTATTGGCATTAGTTCGACCGCTGAGTTCGTTCTTTCCCTAAATCGATAAATTGTATGATATTGTTCAAAGTGTTCAATTCTCTTACCGTTTCCTCAACCAGTTCGTATCCGTCTGGATTCATTGAAGGTAACAGATGAATCCGGGTATGTTGAAGCAGCCAACTAACAAGGCCGTCACCCTCAGTGTACTTGTCGCACAAGTACTTGGCAAGACGAAGAAGAAGTTCGCGCCCCACTACCTCATTGCCGTGCATATTTGCTACTAGTTTCACCTCGGGGATAACTAAAATATTTGAGTTGATTAGGTAAGCTTGCAAAATAGTGCATATTATTTTGAAAGTTAATGCATTTTTTCGACAGACATTGAGTGCAGTTGACAGAAAGAAGCGGAAGTACAAGAGCTATTCTAAGAATTGACTTACAGACGGCAGGTAATTACATGTGAATTCGTTTATGCTCTTATATCATAAATTGCCATTAGGAAATCAATGTTTAACCATGTTGGTTGGTTTGAGCAGCTCTTAAAAGACATGTGACACATGGTCACAAATACATGATGTTCAAAAATTCCCAAAACACCGGTAGAAATCCTTTAAAATGCATTCAAGCAAAGAGGCTGCAACGTAAGGTAACATTCGATTAGGTTGCAGCTTAAGGATACGTAACAGAATGCTGGCTTATGAAGAAACGTTTTCCTGCCATCCTATTAATATAGACACATAGGTTCTGCTAAAGCTGGATGCGTGTACTGAACATTATTCATAGAAGGGGTGCATAACTCTTTCAAATATCATGTCCATTTTTTTCGATAAATGTGCCTACCAATTAACAGAATGGTACTTTGAGTCAAAAGGCATTTCCATTTAAAATATTTGATGGTTATGGACGCTGAAATAGGCAAAAGTGGAACAAATTATTACCACGTGATAAAATGACGGAAATATACATTTACACGGGGTCTTGAGGTATATGGTCAACAGCTATTTCTCGAAGATGGTGAATAAGTTCATCAGTGCATCTGCTGAACTCTCTTTTCCCTGTCTGTAAGGAAGACAGTGTCAAAAAATATCAGCGCCGTGGTTGTCAACGCTATATAACCCACATACTTACAAAAACGAAGAAGCCTCTTAATAACAAAAGAGACGCTAAAACGGTATATTTCAACATATTTGCCGTAAGCGGAAATAAATTCCTTCGGACATATTTGAGCTGCGAGAATGGATTTGAAAGAGGGCTAGATTATTTGGCTGTTACGGCTAATATACAAATATTCAATGTGAGAGACTTGAAATACAACATGATGACAGTGGATATTCAACCCGATGCTTACGTGAAAACGTACTATTTATGTTCTAGGCTTCATTATTTTCCTTTTCAAATAGGTAAAAAAACAATATCTATTAACGGTAAAAACTAGAATAAACTATGTTTTAACAATTGGTGAGCAAAGGAGAATCTTGAAGTCTGTTCTACTGTGAATTTTACACAGAATCAAAATATTGTTTAAATTTGTCATGAATGCATGAGAAAAAGGGATCATCAAGTTACAGAAGCTTATAATATAATATGAAGTAACCGTGAAACTAGGAAGTAATGTGTAGGCCATTGTGGCAGTGGAGGATGGAATATGATCAAACGTTAAGCGTAGTGGAATGTTTAAAACTATTCAGCTGAACTATTGGATACTTCAGCGGTCATTTCTCCCCCAATCACCGCTTTTTGTTATTCCTATTTTGAATGCCATACAACCTTCACTTTTGGACGAAAGTAGTAGCAGCGTGCTAAGTTTTTGCGTTCAAAGCATCTTAAAGGTCTGCGAATTAATAAATATTTGTTGCATCCAGAATTAATGCACGACAACCTTGATGCTATTTAAAAACTTCAATAGTATGTAAAAATTAATATAGGAACAACGTAGCGTCCCAAATAAGTAAAAAATCAGTGTATACACAATTAATTCTAAAATGGCATCCAACTGCAAAAGCATACGGTTAATAGTTAAATATTTGTGGGCCTCTTTTCCCACAGACAACATGGCCGTCTACAACCAAATAACTGTGGGTTGAAATCTTTGTAGTCTAAAATCATTTCCTAACCAGATGAAAAAAGTCGGTAAGGAAACTCCAGTTAAAAAAGTCCCTAGCATTCATAGAAAACACAAGACGATCCTATGCACCGGGACATGCATACGAATATTTAAGTAGTTATCATCAAGTTCATATATTGCTTTCCGGTGTGCAGCTGTCTATAAAGCTGGGCATAAGAATTTGTCGTAATTCTCAAGTAAAAAATCGAAAGCAGCCTGACAGAGAAAAATATAAAAGTGAGTACAAATAAAGCCCACTTAATATACAAATTTATTTCAAAAGTCAGCAAATGGAATGATTAAAAGGCAACCTGCTGATTAATAAGTTGTTTGAAAAGAAACGGAAGCAGTGATGGATGCACGGAGTAAGACATTCTATATAGGAACATGAAATTTCAGAGAAATAACGAACGTCACAGACTTTTTCCACCAAAATTCAACGCGTCAGATGTTCAAACATAAGTGACATTAGCTAACTGTGACCGACTAACGCCGGGGCTATAATGAACTCTCTGAGGCATTATAAAAAGACGTTCAATTACCATGTACGTCAAACCTTAAAAATCGCGCATGGTGTGAATATAAAAGCGAATATAAAAGAAAATTTATCGCCCCCAATTAAACCAGGTGGTCTCAATTTATTTATATTCCAAAAGCTAAAAAATACTAAACTTCACCCTGCTACCAGTAAACCTCCAAATGCAATTAAGACAGACAAACCTGATACGATGTCCAACAGTCATGTACGCAGTTAAAACACTAGGAATTTTTCGGGCCAAATCGTGAATGCATTCCATCGAAAGTGTCATTAAAAGGTATTATTCATGGATTTTTGCATTCGATTAAAGTAAAAAAACACTTTATGTGTACTCCCCGCATGTCATCGTCAACGCACACCATGAAATTATTACTAAGCTATTAAGCACACTAGTTTTTGTCCCCTGAAGTCAGAAAAATGTTTTTGTGCTGGATAATTAGTTTCTCGTGTACGCATTGGTGATACTGATAATCTGTAAATGGTCCCAACAACTACTGCAGACTACTGCGAGCACAGACTTAAAAGCAGTGTTCAATGTTTCAGCAAAAACGGTCGATCTCGAACAATACACATGCTTGCTGAATGCAACTGAGCGACAGAAGCGTCAACAAAATTTCCAGCTTACTGCATTTTTATGTATGTAACAAATGAAAAATATTGAACAATTTTTCAAGAGATTCATCATAAATTTGCAAATTACTGACCTGAATAGCACTTTAATTTAGAATGATTTGCCTTAATTGTCAATATTCAGACCAAATTTATTTGGCCATGAGAAGTATCAGAAAACCTGTGCAATTAGGCATTTTCCTCTTGTTACTCGCGTAAATGTAATTCTTCTCTGACAAGTTAGGAAATCATATTGGAAAAAGACACTGTCATGGAAATTTGAGGCTTGGCTCTAGACAGCATTGCAGATTTTACTCTCATTTATAGACAAAAACGCAACAACTGCAAAAAGAGGTGTAAGTATATCACCCCAAATGAAATCACAAATAGGGAATATTCCTAGAAGTTATGTCATCTACGGCTTAAGATGAAAGCAACTTCTGGCGATACATCAATTTGTTCCGAATCTTACGTTTAACTGCCTGAAATTTGAAGTAAAATATTTATTTCAGTAATTTAATTAACATGTTTGAGATACATTTGTAAAAATCGTCTCAACCGATAACATAAATTTTTTATTAACGTGCACTAGGCATGCAGGGACAAAATTTGCAAAACTCACGAGGGACATGCTTTTCTGGATTTCCCCCTATCGCGAGAACAAACAACCTATTTCCGAGTTTTGTACTTTCAAGATCTCCAGCAGTCAGGTAATATAACTTGGATATGTTTCTGCATTTATGATGTACAGATTTCAGTATTTTAAAAAGCTCGTTATTGTTATGATGTTCATCCCACGTTGTGTGTTCACCTGTACACGAATGGACGACCAAAATTAGAACAACCATAAACACCTTCATTTTTTGAAAATGTGGCAATTAACTAATGATTTTATTAAAATCATTTTTATACGTTTAAACGTTTTGGAATTTAAATAGATGTTCCTTTTCAGATGACCTCAGATAAGGAGTATTAAAAAATATAAATGCTTGAATATAATATTCCCTTTTGAACATAAATGAAGGCTGTTATAGGAAACTTTTGGAATTTACCTTTGTTGTATAATATGATCCAGGATTTAAGAGGTAGAAAACTATACTGCTCCGCTGCATCTGGGAATTAGATATTTAATTTTTTTACATATTATAAGTTTTTGTTTTTAGTCCATCATCTGATTTTATTACTGGCATAGTACTTATCCCATCCACCAGACTAGGGGTATCAAAAATTCTTCGAAGTTGATGACAAAAATAAATTCAAACTTTCTTAATCATTTATATATTCATTACTCGAGCGAACAGAAACTTTCAATAAAGTCTGAGATTTTTAATCGCTCCTAACTCAAACATTTCTCTTAAGCTTTGTCCGGCCTGGGAATCGCTGTTTGAATAAAATTCCTTATCGAAAATCTAAGGTTCATTTCTATGTTCTTACTTTTGATGCAAGACGTGCTCACAACGTTCACATTTGTCAAACGTTGGCAGAATCGGCAGAAGAGAGAACATTTTGAAGGATCTAAGGTAGTCTGCGAAGTAAATACTGTTGGTTACGTTTTGTTTCATATACTTCATCTCCTTAAATTTTCACAAGCCTGGAATCTGCGATGATGTAAGAAAAATTAAGATGGCATTTAGTTCCGAGAAAAATGTTCGCGAGATTTTTTGTCAATGTGAGCACTGCTCCCCATGTGACTCTATTATGGTGTCATAGCTTTTTTACATTAGCACAGAATATTTCCTTGTCCCGGATAAAGACAAGCCATGCAGATATTTTAAAGGATGTCCCCAGTGAGTGTTCGTATGGGTCGGTTGGAAGAAGTTTCCACACGTGAGGCTGCATTCAAAGCCACACACGATAAGGAAAGTTTTTATCAAATATCTGCGTAACTGACTATAACCCTGAGGATAGAGCGTAACGTTATTTAGTGCTGGATCCACTCATCCTCCAAATTTTTCCCCGTAAGAAAGTAATACATGTCATCAATCTAATAGTCCAGAACCAGATGGCGTCCCAGTTAGCCTTTTAAACGCTGAAGCGAATGACATCTTTCCGTCTATTCTTTGTAAGGTATTTAATCTTGCTCTTGAGAGCGAAACCTTTTCTTCGTTGTGGAAGGAATCGCACATAGTGCCTATTCGCAAGCATGGCCGATCGACGTCATTCGACAACTTAAGCCCAATAAATACACTTCCCGAAGCCTCGAAGATCTCGGAGACCTTGATCAAAAAAAAGAGGATGCATCACTTGACAGACGACAACCTGCTAAATGCAGCTCAACATGGCTTTCTCGAGAAAC
Source organism: Ligula intestinalis (assembly GCA_036362985.1). NCBI lineage: Eukaryota > Metazoa > Platyhelminthes > Cestoda > Diphyllobothriidea > Diphyllobothriidae > Ligula > Ligula intestinalis. The sequence continues at coordinate 9,228 of JAYGXS010000724.1, forward strand.
CATCTTGTGACACCTGCCAGCTCTCTTTCTTTGATTATGTGCAGTAATTTAGAGACAACTGTTTTGCCATTTATAACGTCGATTTTGATTTTGCTAAGGCCTTTGATTGGGTCAATCATCACCTCCTCCTTCTGAAACTGGCCTCCTTCGGCATAGGTAGCAAGCCTATGAATTTCATATCTTCCGATTTGGATGCTCGCACACAACGAGTAAAAATATTCAATTTTATCTCCAACCCCACGCATGTGAGGCGTGGAGTTATACAGGATAGTATATTGGGTCCACTCTTATTTGCCTGTTTGTCAACGACGTTTAAGATTGTTTTCAGTACGGTACACCTGTAGCGGGTCGTGCCTGCCTGACTAGCTCACGAGGAAGTGCACTTTCCCAAACGCTCACCGATGTGCTTTCTCGACATCTCGATCAGCCAATCATAGTGCTCGCATCTATGAGGCGACGAATTAGGAGCTTGCACGCATGCCCGACGCAAGTTGCCTCGCTGCCCAAAATCTCCAGGCCGACCTACCCAATGAAAGATCTCCCTCTATCTGTCCTCTGGCCCGACTACTCTAAGACCTCACTTGGGCCCGGTCAACCTACTGATCGGATGTATCTCTCCCAAGTATATCTATTCTCCTCTTCCGATGTGTACACAATAAACACTTCCATCTACTCTGGCCTTTAAAGACTTCTCGCCTCAGCACTAAGTAACCATGGTCTGAAGATCGCAGTTGCACGGTTAGACTCACTTAATCCCCTGCGATATTGGTGATTTTCCGACGTGAGATTAACACTTAACTTCTGATCTGGCTGAGCTCAATCATCGTCAAACCTCCCTCGCCTTCAATTGAATTTCTCCTGTGTCATCTGATGTGACCGCGATATGGTGACATCCTGCACCGACATCCTGTCGTGAAGCGAGGTCGAGATCTTCAACCGCTCACAACTTCTGATGTGGCCTGCCTTCCCTGCGTAGTTCCTGACTTCCCGACCTCTCCCAACGCGGTTACCTGCGTATTTGGCGACTTATGGACATGTCCCTACGTATTTGGTGATTGGCATTCGCGACTTACTGCCGATAGCCCATTCAGCCCAGGTCATGGTTACTTCCCAATCCAACATATACGTCCCCTTATGAGTATAAGCACCCAGATCTCCTTCTCAATCTCCACCCTTCCTTCTACTGCCAACGATTCTTCTGGTTCAACTCATACTGATACGGCATACTGATTTGCTGTTGAAGTTCAACCCGGCCAACCAGGCTCCCTCCCACGTAGTTGAGATGCCCAATCTCCTACGACATGCCGATGCAAGCGTAGTCGAGCAGTTTCCTCCTACCGCAGACCCAGTTGCCCACGCGGACGCGAGATGACCTTTCCTCCTCCCAAGCGGCACTGGCGGCACTAACCCGCCTCTCGCAACCTCATCTTGGTACGTATCTCTCACACCTAACTTAACTATTCTTCCTCCACTCGGATTCTTTCAGTTTCCTCGTTACGGTCTCCGGAGGGAGTACTGTAGTGGGTCATGCCTGCCTGACTAGCTCGCGTCGAAGTGCACTTTCCCAAATGCTCACCGATGTGCTTTCTTGACCTCTCGATCAGCCAATCATAGTTCTCGCATCTATGCGGCGACGAATTAGGAGCTTGCACGCGTGCCCGACGCAAGTTGCCTCGCTGCTCAAAATCTCCAGGCCGACCTACCCAATGGAAGATCTCCCTCTATCTGTCCTCTGGCCCGACTACTCTAAGACCTCACTTGGGCCCGGTCAACCTACTGATCAGATGTATCTCTCCCACGTCTATCTATTCTCCTCTTCCGTTGTGTACACAATAAACTCTTCCATCTACTCTGGCCTTTAAAGACTTCTCGCCTCAGCACAAAGTAACCATGGTCTGAAGATCGCAGTTGCACGGTTAGGCTCACTTAATCCCCTGCGATAGACCCTTAATGTAAGCTGATGATTTAAAAGTCGCTTATCGATATAAACTGGCAGATCGCAACATCGTGCTCGAGCTGATAAAAAAGGATCTTCAGGCCTTCGCCCAGTGGTCTTGCACATGGCGCCTCACCCTTTCATGGCACAAATATTCTGTTATGGTTGTTGGTGAAGATCATTAACCGGAATTAAGCATTGACGGCCACGATCTAAATGTCTCAAGAGTTATCAAGGATTTGGGAATATCCTACTCTAATAGTCTTAATTTGTCAGAGCACTGTGCCCTGATAGTCTCGAAAGCACGCCGAACCACCGGATTTATCCTTAGAAATTTTAAGACTATCAAGGTAAGAACTAGCCTTTATAATATGTACGTGAGACCTAGTCTTGAATACTGCTCGCCCCTATTCAGTCTTCTGCGCACTAATGAACGGAAGAAAATAGAATCGGTGCAGCTCTTCTTCACTAGAAGAGTTTTCGTTACAGAACACCGTAACTTAGCCTAGCAGCAAAGGTGCGAACTCATAAAGCTGGATCCTCTGTGGCTTTATAGATTGCAGAACGGTCTATTTTTACTATTAAACTTTTAAATGGTCAAACCTTTAGTCCTCTGAGTACAATAAGGTAGCTTTAGCACTCTACACGCGCCAGACATCGACACGTATTTTTATTTCTTCCTATGGCACGCAGAGTTAAGTACCGGCAATTTTCTTCAGTAAACGTCATATCAATCTGGAATAAGCTGCCCAAAAGTATAACAACCCAGCAAAGCTACCCTATGTTTAAGAGAGCTATCAATGGTTTTCTACATTCAGGAAAAATTTCACGAATTCTGGATGCTGACTCGGTGGAATCTCTCTTTCACTCTGATGGCGTTCGTGGACTTTGAACCCTGCCAGGCTTCAGGCTGAAAATAATGCTGCTAAAGCAGCAGCCCGCAGACTACTAACCCTTCAGCCGATAGCGCACAACTTTTGCCGACAACCTGTGAAGGAAGACTGAGAACAATTTGTTCTTGTGCCAACCCTCTCCGTCTCGAACTAATGTCCTCAAACGATATGCAAAATTTGTCCTGCTGATGTGTCAACTCAGCTTACAACTATACATATATTCCTTTTGTATCATACCTTTGAAGTCAGGTTTTTTTTCACCTGAAACAAACTCCCTATCTCGCCCAGCATTGACAAAACACAAAACCTGAAACAAAATCAATGCTGGCTGCAACATAGGGAGTTTGTTCTAGGTTTTTTTCGGTTTTCGAGGTGTTGGAAGCCGCCCAATAGGTGCATTACCAAATCTTTACAATTGCCTGTAAACTGGCATAATAACCATATTATTATATATGGTAGTGCACCTTGGCCCCTACTAGTTTTTGCTCCACCGCTGCACCCTTTCCAGCAGGTTGATGTCCTGCTGCATCCACGGTCTCCAGGCTTAGATCGCATATTAAGATGTGGCCTTATAAATGTGCGAATGCTTCATAATAATTATTTGTATATTTAAGGCCCAATGGGACTGTCGTTACAAACTTAGTGCTATCGTGAAAATAAAAATAATCATGATAAACAGTGAACTCTTATAAAATAATTGTCATCGGCAGTAAAGAACTCCTAAATCGGTGGATGAGTTCAGCGGGCCTACGATTTTCAAAAAACTATAGGAGAAAAAACTGCCTTAATAGGTAATAGGGTTTGATGTGGTTGGATTGGGACCTGATATTGAGGGTTTGGGACGTTTATAGTCATGGGAAAAATAATATATCGTTGAGTTAAGAAGGCGTCATCCGGGACAACAGAAGAAGATAGTAGAAGTCAAGGCAACATCACCGAGATGCGACCCACCTGACTCCAGAGCCCATCGAAAAGTTGGCGATAACCACTATTAACGACCAAGAAGACCACAGCGAAGGTTGCAAAAAAGGAGAAGATTTCACAGCCTTTGGAAGTGATGCTTGACTCTGGCTCCAGAGCCCATCAGAAGATTTGCGACAACCATTAATAGCGACCTCGAAAACCACAGCGAAGGTTGCAAACACGGAGAAGAGCTCGCAGCCCTTGGAAGTGATGCTTGACTCTGCCTCAAATGCCAGGAGGACCCTTTTCAAAATCTACAACTTGCGTGTTTGAAAAGGAGACAGACAGTAACGACTTTATTTCTTCCAAAGTTAATGCGTATGTTATTTGCCTTTAAAAGTCGATAGTGTAGAAGACAGCCTAATATCGAGTGGAAGTTTGTTCCAAATAAAAGCATAGTTGGAGGGAAAAAAGTGAGAACGGTTAGACGTGGAGCTACGGGGTGGTAAAATTATCATCGAAGAGTTACGAGTGGCGTAAGGTCAGTCTTCCGGAAGGAGAACGTTAATTTGTGGGAGATTAGGACTATTGTTGAAGCGGAACAGAAAGCATATGCCAGCTTCAAGTCTTCTTACCCAAAGAAATTTAACGTTTGCAAGCTGACATCTAGCTGTATAACACATACCAGACCCAGAAAGAGAAAATATTTTAGGAGTGAAAATTAATAAAAAGAGGGTGGAAATCATTTGTAAAAATTAAATCTAATATGTTGTCATTTCTGGTCACTGAACTGACCGGTTGTGACATGTTTGAAAAGTTAATAGTGTCAACCAATTTGTGAAATCTTGGTGGACTGGTATTTGCATGCCAGTCAATGTCTGGCAGATTAAAATCACCTATAATTATTCTGACATCGAATTGAGTCTCTGCAAATTTTTCAAACATTTCACACAGCTGCATTTCATTACTTGAGTTACAGGAGGGATTTTAGACACACCCAATTATCGCTTTTTTATTGTGTGGCAGGAAGACTGAAATAAGACAAACTTTCCAGAAAATGACGAAATGCTCAGGTGATACGAGAAATGTACAAAGGATGATTTAATATAAAGAAGGCAACCACCGCCACGCTTTTCAATGCGGTCTTGTCTGTACAAACTATAATTATCTATGGCAAGTTTCGAGTCAGAAATAAGAGAGTGTGTCCAAGATTAGGTGCGTAAAATCCAACCCCACCTCCACGCTGGTGCGCGCCGGAAACTTGCTTTTGCTTGGCAAACGGGGCTCTGGTAGGGGAGCAAGACCGGGGAACTAGCGCCAATCCCCTTTTCTCCACGAAACACGGAATTAACTTTCTTGACTTTCTACACTTTCATGAATCACAACTATACGCAATATACGATCTCTGCTACGGCGTCCGCGGGAACCGACGCGCCCCATCCTCTTGGCATCGCGGGATGGGTGTTAAATCTGCGAGCTGATGCCGGATTGCGAATTGCAGGCTGGAATGTTCAAACTCTGAGGGATGATGGCGCCCAACTGTTAACAGCCAAATCCCTTTCTGAATACCGTGTTGGTGTGGCGTGTTTCTCTGAGGTCCGCCTACCTGGCACTGGCCACAAACTGCTGCAAGTACCAAGAACTGACTCTGCGTACCATCTCTACCACAGTGGTGTGTCCGACAACTCTGGACTGTATGGTGTCGCTATAGCTTTGGCCGATGAATTTCACTCGAGTCTGCTAGAGTGGGAGGCTTTCTCACCGCGAATCGCTTCGGTCCGTTTGAAAAGTGCCCTAGTCAACGTTTCCATCATCTCGGTATATGCGCCTATTCTGGCTGCTGATGACAGCATAAAAGATGACTTCTACGGTGACCTCCAGCGAACAGTTGACCGCATCGCAAGAAGCGATCTACTCGTCATTTGCTGTCGGAGCGCAGTGTGCCAACGGTGAGCGCCTTGTCAACTTCGCATCGTCTAACCGCCTCGTTGTGTCAAGCACCCGTTTTGATCATCCGCGCCACCACCTTGTCACTTGGTACTCAAATGACGGGCATACCCAGGCCCAAATAGATCACATCCTTGTTCGAGCACGCTGGGCCAGCTCGGTCTTGGATTGTCGAGCCTATCGCGGTGCTGATGCAGGAAACAATCATGCATCGGACCATGTCCTAAAGCGGGCAACCCTTCGCTTGCGTTTGAGAGCTATTCACAGACCCTCTCGACCACAGCGGATCGATGTCGCAAAGCTGAAATCCGCTGCTGGTGACGCCTTCCACTTAGCACTCCAAAACCGTTTCGACGGCCTGTACCCTGACGCCCCAGCGGACCCAGAGCCCGCGTGGCAGTCCCTGAAGGCCGCGATGTCAGAGCTGGCATACACCCATCTGGGCAAAACCCGACGGCGACATCGCGACTGGATCACTAGACCCACGCTTGAGTTAGCTGAGGAGGCCGGCCGAGCCAGACTCACTGGCTCCCCCACTCACAGAGACCTGCGGCGCCAAACGACAAGGGCCATCCGAGCCGATAGGAACGCCTACTGGAGCGACTTTGCCACGGAAATGGAGCGAGCAGCTACCAGAGGTGACACCCACAAGCTCTACCGACTCTTAAAGCAAGCCAGCAGAGGTTCGGGGAACAACACGGTGCTGTTATCACTAAGATCGATGACCGGTTAGAGAGATGGCGCGAGCATTTCTGTGACCACATTAACCATGATCCCCCTGTGATGTCTGACCTGTCACCCAATGCGGATGATCCTCACCATCTGTATGAGTGCAACACAGAGCCACCCAGTGTAGATAAAGTTGTCTCCATTCTCTTGAGGCTACGCAACAACAAGGCACCTGGTGAGGATGACCTCCCGCCGGAGCTCTTTAAATGTGCACCCGAGGTTATTGGGCCCTGGCTACAACAAATATTTGCCAAGATATGGAACAGCGAAGTTGTGCCCTCTGACTGGAGAAAAGCAGTGATCCTTCCCTTGTTTAAAAAATGCGACAGACGAGCGTGCAGAAATTACAGAGGCATTAGCCTTATCGATGTAGCGGCGAAAACATTCACGTCTCTTCTTCTCAAACGTTTCCAAACTGCGAGAGACCAGCGCACCCGCCAAAACCAGAGTGGATTTCGACCAGGTTGTGGCTGCACCGACCAGATCTTCAATCTCTGCCGTGTACTGGAACTGAGATGGGGTCACCAACAACCCACTGTTCTATGCTTCATCGACTTTGGTGCCGAATTTGACTCTGTTGATCGCAGTTCGCTGTGGAACATAATGAGGACGGATGACCTACCACCTAAGCTTCTCAATCTCATGCAGGCATACTATCGTGGCACTTCCACACGGGTGAGGACGCAGAACGGTGACATGGAAGCCTTTGGCGTCAGGACGGGCGTCCGCCAAGGCTGTGCCCTTTCACCAACCCTGTTCAACTATGCGTTGGACTGGATCATGACCAAAGCACTGGATGACTTCCCGGGAGTGCAGTTTGATCGCTCGAAATGGGTGACTGACTTGGCGTATGCTGATGACGTCATCCTCTTTGGCGACAACTGTATTACTGTTCAGCAAGCGTTGGACAAGGTCAATGAGCGTGCCCGATCCATCGGATTACACCTAAACGCGACTAAGACCCAAGTCATGCTCTCCTGTGTGCCCCTTACATCTGTCACTCCCATTTTTCTTGACGGTGCTCCTCTCGCAGTGGACGACTCGTTTGGATACTTGGGCTCTTTGGTCACGGAAACGGGTCAAGGTGTCGATGAGGTTGTATCACGCGTCAACCGTGCCCGATCTGCCGTCTACCGTCTGTGCGCTCCTCTATGGAATAGAAGGGAAATATCACTACGCACAAAGTCCCGTGTTTACCAAGCAGTGGTTCGATCTACCCTGCTCTATGGCGCAGAGACATGGCCTATGCGTGTTGAGGACATGAGGCGCCTTGAGGTGATTGACAATGACTGCCTACGCCGCATTCTTCGTCACCGACGCGTCGACCGAATTCGCTGCTCCAATCTCCGCCGACGCTGTCACCTGGACGCTCTCCCTCCACTCCTGCTTCAGAGACGACTTCGGTGGTTCGGGCATGCGTCCCGGCGTGATGATGGTGAGCTGATTCGTGACCTGCTTGTGGCGACGCCTCCCCCCACCTGGCACAAACGTTGCGGCGGGCAGCTGAAAACTTGGACAGCAACGGTCAAGCAGGATCTGTTGTCCGTTTCCGGCCCATGCGTCTACGGCCTACGCCGGTGGAACCGTGAATGGATGGTGCTCTAGTGTGAACAGGCGCAAGATCGATGCGTCTAGACAGCTGTGATTCGTGATGCAGTCAACGTCAAAACTGATGCCGGCTCAACCCGCCCGAGGTAAATGTCGTTAAAAGTACAAGTAAGTTAGTCCAAGATTCAGTGACACAGAGCACATCTGCATCAAGCTCAAATGCTACTGTTTTAAGTTTTGTCATCTTATTAACAACTGATCTCACATTAAGTGAGACTATACTGAGCGTATCCTTCAGATTCAGGTTACGCTCATCAGTATTTATAAAAAAGGAAAACTTGGTGGCGGAAAGGGAAACGGCATGGGAGAAACAAAAGGCGGAAAGCAAATTGGCCCTGGTCTACAGTTTGTCAAGTAATTATTATCAAATGAACGGTGAATATTGAAGAAAGGCATATTAGAGGGGGATCCATAGAAAGGACGGCTGAAGTGTGGCATGGGAAAACCAGGAGGGGGCATAAAAATAGGATTTTGAGGCATTATATCATAATTTGACGGAAAATTTGCCTTCGAAATTTGCATGACTGGTTCTGAAAAACGGTTAATATTATAAGCTGGCTGAATTATTTTGGGTAATGTTGATGAAGATTGGGGATAGGGAAAGCGCTAGCTTGAGCGGTTGGGTCTTTGTTAGATACTGAGTTGTTATCGGTAATCATATTGCCGAATTTGAAAACTGACGTAGATGTACTAGGGGCGTTCGTAGGTTTATCGGAATTTAAAGCTATCACAGACGTGGTTGGCTTAGAAGGAGAACAACTTGGCGAGGCTACAATCTCACTCGAATCACTAGAAAGGTATCAGGGGAAACTGACATTGATCCAGAGGGATGTGGGCTTACCTGAGCGGGAGGGCCGGCCTCAGAGACAACTTTTGGTTTTGTTGAAACAGAGCCAGTGTTTTCAGTTGCTAATTTGGATAAAACCCGACCCTCCATTGGGATTTTATCCCTGCATACGAAAAGTTTATTTTTCTTTAAATAGTTGGCTGACCGCTCATGCTGAGAAAATATAAGGTCTACTTCTATCGCCGAAAAAAGTTTTACGAGAATCGGCGGATTTTTACTTCGGGATGAGAGTCTTTTAGCTTCTGCAACTTTAAAATTAAAGCCACAAGAGTAAAAAACTGAACAGCAACATCTATATGTTATTTATCTGTTGAAGCATTTTTCAAGAGAAAATTAAAATTCCCTTTTTGCCGATCACGGGTCTCAGTAGACACCATATTGACGAAAGGCTCTAGTTTCTCACATTAGTGAGAAGTGAGCGTAGATACCTTTCCATCAAAGATGGCACCAAGGACCGTAAACAGACAAGCAAATTGGTTATTAAGCTTACTAAAGTTGTCTAAAGCATCAAGATCAAGTTTCTTCATGCTTAAGGTGGGTTTATCGTTAGGAGGATTGGTATTACGGGTTAATTTACGTCTAAGTTGTGGCTTGGGTATCATATTGAATAGGAGTTGAGTGATAAGATATGTTCTAAGCAAAGTTATGCACAAAATTGCGACAGAAAATTTGAATTACCGAAGACGCTACGCAGGATGAAAATCATCTCAAATAGTATATCAAGTAATACAAACTATTTCTTAATGAAAATTTATAGATTACCAAAGTTTCAGATATTATTCAGTATTTACGCAATAGATTACTTGCTTTTTACGTGAATCTACCGGAACTAGGATGAGGCTATGCCGGTGAAACAGTATAAAAATGTATATTTTGACCTATCGGTAAAAAAGACAACTACCGGTATGTGCAGTTGCTAAAGGGTTAGATATACAAATAAATTAAAACAATTAAGCTAGTAACTTCAGCAAGTAACGATGAAATCTGATAAAAATATCTATGTAGTATTTCGTACTACCTGAGGCCTTGACGAATCCGACGCGTGAACTGAGAACAAAGGGGGACGTCGACTCTCAGCAGATAGAATAGATATTTCTTCTAAAAGTCGAGTAGCCTCAGCGTGTAGTGCAGACAAAACTTTCTTATTCTCAGCCATCGGAACACGCAGAAGGAATGAGAACGAGAGGAGCGGATTTGGAGATAGGTTTATTGGAGTGATATGTAAACAATGGGAACCGTAGGAAAATGGTGTGACGCGAAGCGATAGCGATCCGGCACGTGAATTGAAGGAAGGCAATCCTCAAATCATGAGCGTGATCCGGCTCGGTCCTAAAAGAAACGAAAACCAAAAAAAGATACCGACCTTGAAAACATTCAAACAACCCCTAGAGTCAGTGGGTCGGGTTGGCCCGTTACATAGCACCCCCCCTTCAAAGTGGTGCACTGTCCTCAGTGATGGTGGGTGTAGTAGGGGAAGGGACTTCCACTTGGATTGCGACGGGGGGTAACAGGTCATCTGGTATAATGTCTAGAGTATCGGAGGGGTGGTCAAGAGGAGTGTCGAGGGTGGTGCAGGTAGGGGAAGGGACAGAGATGTCAATGGTAGCGGGAGGGAGCAGCCCATCGGGGAGAATGGGGAGTGTGTCGGAAGTGCAGGTAGGGGGTTGGCCGCGGTAGGGTTTGATTTTGGAGAAATTGGTGGTGAATGAGGGAGACTCGGGGTGTAAAATATCGCGGAATATATAGATGGTGGGCGAAAGAACCTGTAACACGGTAAAAGGGCCTTGCCAAGGGTAATGAAATTTGGAAGAAATACAACGGGAGGGGATCGCACGCATCACCAGGTCACCGACGTGAAACGGATTCCCAGATGTGTGGCGGTCAAAGTACTCCTTCTGGCGGGTGGCGGCGGCCCCAAGAGTTTTGCGGGCGGCGTTGTGGGCCGCACGAATGGTCTCGCGGAGATGTGTGGCGAAGTCGTGGACTGTAGTGTCAGTGGGAGCGGAAAGGGGGAAGGATAGATCGACGGGTAAGCGAAGATTGCGACCGGTCCAGAGATAATGTGGAGTGAAGCCGGTAGAGGAATGGGTGGAGGCTCTATAGGCCATGAGGCAGATGGGGAGGTAAAGGTCCCAATCGTGACGGTGATCCTCCTCGCAGAAGGCCAGAAGGAGATTGTTGATTGTCCTGTTGGTCCGCTCGACAAGACCGTTACCTTCTGGGTGATAAGGTGTGGTATGGGTTTTTTTACCGCAAGGATCTCGCAGACATCATGGAAGAGTTGGGACTCGAAGTTGCGGCCGCAGTCGGAGTGGAACGATAAGGGGGTGCCCCAACGGCTGATCCAGGTTCGGCTTATGGCGTTAGCGATGGTAGAGGCATCTTGATGTAGGAGGGGAACGGCCTCTACCCACTTTGTAAAGTAATCAACCATGACCAGGACATACTCGCAGCCACGGTAGGTGATAGGGAGTCGGCCTATGATGTCTAGTCCGACACGTTCGCCAGGGAAGCCTGTATTCATAGGTTCCATTGGGGCACGCGG
>JAYGXS010000725.1:0-20627 GCA_036362985.1 Ligula intestinalis
GCAATATGCCAAGCAGTGATATCATAATATAAACAATAATAAAGACGATAAATAAAATAATAACAATTAAATACTAATTCAAATTACACAAACAACTATAAACAATAAGTAAAAATAATAAACAATAGGAAAAACTATAGAGTAGGAATAAAAACAATGCTAAAAACAACAAATGAAAGAATAACAATAAGCAAGCTATAAACTACAAACAAACAACACTTAAAAATAAATGATACAATAGTAAGGAAAAATAAGTAAAACACTAGCAATCTACCATAGTACAAAAATTGAAAAAATGTAAAAATAAGGAAGCACTTCTTGAAGAAGTAGCCAATAAACGTACAGCACGAATGTCCAATAGGAAGCGTTGCCCAGTCTAACAGAAGTTCCGCTTGGTAGGATAGCTATTTCAAGCCACGCTAAAAAGACGCTCTGTACTACAAGGCACACACATGTGCTGTGATCTCACTTCTGGGAGAATTTATATAAATGTCTTATTAGGAAGAAGCCATTGCAATCTCCTCCTCGCTCTGAAGGAGGAACGAATTCAGTCTCTATCAAATGCGTGTCACGCGCCTGTAAGAAAGTAGTCTAGAACTAGCGCTGTGTTCTTGTGTGGGCTTGTGGTCGATCACCAAAACGGCGCAAGACAACTTTGTTAAAAATATATGCCATTTCGCGACCGCCCATTTTCCTCATAAACACTCCCCAATCCTAAGGTACGACTGATTGACGCAAACGACGTACACACATGCATACGGTCAAACTCGGCCATGTCTTACTTGCACGTGAGGCGCCGTGATTTCGATTACGCAAGTCTACAAAAGCAACTCATCACAGAAATAAACTGGGCGCTAACCTCTCACCATCCAGCCCATTCTAACTGCCAACTCAGAAGTTGAAGGTCAAGTACAGAGTAAACAATTAATTTAACCGTTTTCCGTCTCCTATCGACAGGAATTTGAGTTAGTGGTGCTCAGAGTATCATGCTACAGGGCGCAACCCATTTTGGGGCGATGTATACACCGCTGTTTACAACCGCCAACCACACGGAGTGTCTCTTGTAGCAATTGAGCCTAAACCTGCAGCAGTCCCTACATCGGTTTGTTTTTGTGCCACTCAACTGCGTCAGTCCAGTGTGGCTTCTGCTCTTGCCGTATCTAATAGCCAACTTTGCCTCCACACAAACTCCTTATCCCTCTTCCAGGTACTGCTGGAAAAAGTGCACCGAAAGGGCCGATTACGATAAATAGAGAAAACCACAACTGCATGCCTTTTTAACTTACTGAAAGGTGGCGTCGTCCGGACTAGGCGTGAGCTTTCTATCGCCATCTATTGAACCATCGAAGGGGTAGTTTGCCACGAGTGCCCCGCCGTGAAGGTTGGCAGAGAGGACGAAGGGGATTTCCTTAAGCCACTCCTCAATCATGCGAGTTTCCGTTTCGGGCTTAATGGGTAAATCGAGGTTACCATTAGAAAATATGCACATACGCACGAAAACCAAAGAGTAAAACGCCAAGGGAGATACCTGAAGTCTGGAAAGACTCCAAACCTAAGGGATAACATCAAAGGATATGCAATCAAGTAAGGCACATAGACAGTCCTCCACAAGGCTTCAGCTGCGTAACTACTGTAAGCAAAAGCTTCACATGCTTCGAATGGCATGCTTTTCATCTCAATTATTTTGCCTCTCGGAAGAGGACGCGATCACTGAAACAAGAGATTGATTGTCCTGATGTCATAAGTAATAGAAGAACAGTCTGAGATATGCGCATGTCTCAGACTGTTCTTCTATTACCTATGATTAAGGATTCCCGATGGAATCCGAAACGTCAGGACAATGAATCACTTGTTCCAGTGCTCGTTTCTTCTTCTTCTTCTTCTTCTTCTTCTTCTTCTGTTTCTGCTTCTTCTGCTTCTTCCGAACTACTTCCTGAAACTCGGATATTCTCCTCTATTGGCTATTTTGCCTCTTCCATGTTATCGTCGAACCCCGAACTACTAACCACCGCCCAATGCCATGACATACTGATCGTTGCTGTAAGGAGACCAGCTATCCATGACTGGATAAACACCAATAACAGCGTCCTGCTAATTATCACTATATGAGTAAACATCACTTGAAATTCTGACAACAAAACCTACCTTATGGATTCATTAATACAGAGAAAAATCGGAGGCAAAAGAAAAGTTGCCTGGAATAACGAGTGAAAATGGGTAGAACTTCATGCATTACTTCATTCAGGCTTGTACACAGAACATGCAGCAATAAAAAGGAACAGTGACTAGCGTGCACTGGTACATGCTCACGAGCTCTTTTTGTGGCAGTCAGTGCGAATGTCTTTGCATCATGTCAGGATTGGTACCTTAATCAAACTGCTAAGGTAAATTTTTGGGCGAAGGTAGTTTAGGTAGTGCGCCTTTTATACCAATAGTCCCAGCATTACGTCCAACAGAAACAGTGGTTATAGGGGTCTTGGAGGTGATGAAATACGATAGGCAGTGGAGGAATTTTGCAGAAGTAAGTGGAAAATAGAAAAATATAGTTGAATTTGAATGAGGTAAAGATAACTAGATTAGCAGAATTTAATTACGCAATAAAATTTCGTGACCACTCATTCAGCTTCAGAAGGTCGTTACCTATAAATAAGAGAATAAACTGCGGAGGCCGGTGCAATACAGAGAAGAAAACAGTTAGACCATATGATCAACCTCGCATTTCCATGGTAATGATCGATAAACTCTTCCCCACTTACGCCTCCTTGTCACTCTTAGTACTGACGGCTACCCTGTCCCCTGCACTATATTTTTTAAAAGAAAGCAAATTTTATTTAATCAGAGTTTATAGCAATAAATCCACAGATTTTCTTTCAAGGATATTTTCGAAGAATATCATAAACTGACAAATCTCCCTTGTGTTTTAATCAAAGAATAATTGAAATGCATATCATTTTGCTGCTAATCCCTAAATTGTTGTATTCGGAAAAATACCAGGGTGGAAGAAAAGACGATAAGCTTCCGGATAGAGAGGATGGTTATTGCAATGAATCCATATCCGTCATGCAACATGCATAGTATCTGATTTAGGTGCAGAATTGTATTAAAATGGAACAGTTATTTTGACAACCAAAGGTTATGAGAAGATGAATTGGCGAACATACGTTTGTTTTCAATAATTCTCATCAGGCCTTTACATTTATAGGGTAATTAAGTAAATTGACTATGCGGGTTAGTAGAAAAAAGGAAGGACGGTTGTCAGGGGAGGAGGAATGGGGGGGGGGGTCAAAACCGGGTCAAAATTTGCTCCGCGTAAAGGCCTGATGAGAATTATCGAAAACAAACGTATGTTTGCCAATTCATCTTCTGAATTTTTCAATGAGAATTTTCGCAAAAGTTATGATAAGAATTTATCGGCAAGGAAACTTAACATATGCTATTTCTGAAAAAGTACGTTAATTTTTGTCACAACCACAGAAGTCATCTATCTATGTGAAACTATCCCATGAACTCTCCCCAACTAACTGTTTTTTGAGTCAGAATTTCAGAGCACATACGAGATGCAGTAATTAAGATAACTAACTCTGGGGATGTCCTGATATTCGGCCAGTAACTTCACCCATGCCTTACGGTCCACCTCACCCTGAAAGGCAAGTCGGTCAGAATCGGGGAAATTGCGGTTGAGGTCCACATTATTGGCATTAGTTCGACCGCTGAGTTCGTTCTTTCCCTAAATCGATAAATTGTATGATATTGTTCAAAGTGTTCAATTCTCTTACCGTTTCCTCAACCAGTTCGTATCCGTCTGGATTCATTGAAGGTAACAGATGAATCCGGGTATGTTGAAGCAGCCAACTAACAAGGCCGTCACCCTCAGTGTACTTGTCGCACAAGTACTTGGCAAGACGAAGAAGAAGTTCGCGCCCCACTACCTCATTGCCGTGCATATTTGCTACTAGTTTCACCTCGGGGATAACTAAAATATTTGAGTTGATTAGGTAAGCTTGCAAAATAGTGCATATTATTTTGAAAGTTAATGCATTTTTTCGACAGACATTGAGTGCAGTTGACAGAAAGAAGCGGAAGTACAAGAGCTATTCTAAGAATTGACTTACAGACGGCAGGTAATTACATGTGAATTCGTTTATGCTCTTATATCATAAATTGCCATTAGGAAATCAATGTTTAACCATGTTGGTTGGTTTGAGCAGCTCTTAAAAGACATGTGACACATGGTCACAAATACATGATGTTCAAAAATTCCCAAAACACCGGTAGAAATCCTTTAAAATGCATTCAAGCAAAGAGGCTGCAACGTAAGGTAACATTCGATTAGGTTGCAGCTTAAGGATACGTAACAGAATGCTGGCTTATGAAGAAACGTTTTCCTGCCATCCTATTAATATAGACACATAGGTTCTGCTAAAGCTGGATGCGTGTACTGAACATTATTCATAGAAGGGGTGCATAACTCTTTCAAATATCATGTCCATTTTTTTCGATAAATGTGCCTACCAATTAACAGAATGGTACTTTGAGTCAAAAGGCATTTCCATTTAAAATATTTGATGGTTATGGACGCTGAAATAGGCAAAAGTGGAACAAATTATTACCACGTGATAAAATGACGGAAATATACATTTACACGGGGTCTTGAGGTATATGGTCAACAGCTATTTCTCGAAGATGGTGAATAAGTTCATCAGTGCATCTGCTGAACTCTCTTTTCCCTGTCTGTAAGGAAGACAGTGTCAAAAAATATCAGCGCCGTGGTTGTCAACGCTATATAACCCACATACTTACAAAAACGAAGAAGCCTCTTAATAACAAAAGAGACGCTAAAACGGTATATTTCAACATATTTGCCGTAAGCGGAAATAAATTCCTTCGGACATATTTGAGCTGCGAGAATGGATTTGAAAGAGGGCTAGATTATTTGGCTGTTACGGCTAATATACAAATATTCAATGTGAGAGACTTGAAATACAACATGATGACAGTGGATATTCAACCCGATGCTTACGTGAAAACGTACTATTTATGTTCTAGGCTTCATTATTTTCCTTTTCAAATAGGTAAAAAAACAATATCTATTAACGGTAAAAACTAGAATAAACTATGTTTTAACAATTGGTGAGCAAAGGAGAATCTTGAAGTCTGTTCTACTGTGAATTTTACACAGAATCAAAATATTGTTTAAATTTGTCATGAATGCATGAGAAAAAGGGATCATCAAGTTACAGAAGCTTATAATATAATATGAAGTAACCGTGAAACTAGGAAGTAATGTGTAGGCCATTGTGGCAGTGGAGGATGGAATATGATCAAACGTTAAGCGTAGTGGAATGTTTAAAACTATTCAGCTGAACTATTGGATACTTCAGCGGTCATTTCTCCCCCAATCACCGCTTTTTGTTATTCCTATTTTGAATGCCATACAACCTTCACTTTTGGACGAAAGTAGTAGCAGCGTGCTAAGTTTTTGCGTTCAAAGCATCTTAAAGGTCTGCGAATTAATAAATATTTGTTGCATCCAGAATTAATGCACGACAACCTTGATGCTATTTAAAAACTTCAATAGTATGTAAAAATTAATATAGGAACA
This sequence comes from Ligula intestinalis, assembly GCA_036362985.1. Taxonomy (NCBI): domain Eukaryota; kingdom Metazoa; phylum Platyhelminthes; class Cestoda; order Diphyllobothriidea; family Diphyllobothriidae; genus Ligula; species Ligula intestinalis. The sequence continues at coordinate 5,603 of JAYGXS010000725.1, forward strand.
ACGTAGCGTCCCAAATAAGTAAAAAATCAGTGTATACACAATTAATTCTAAAATGGCATCCAACTGCAAAAGCATACGGTTAATAGTTAAATATTTGTGGGCCTCTTTTCCCACAGACAACATGGCCGTCTACAACCAAATAACTGTGGGTTGAAATCTTTGTAGTCTAAAATCATTTCCTAACCAGATGAAAAAAGTCGGTAAGGAAACTCCAGTTAAAAAAGTCCCTAGCATTCATAGAAAACACAAGACGATCCTATGCACCGGGACATGCATACGAATATTTAAGTAGTTATCATCAAGTTCATATATTGCTTTCCGGTGTGCAGCTGTCTATAAAGCTGGGCATAAGAATTTGTCGTAATTCTCAAGTAAAAAATCGAAAGCAGCCTGACAGAGAAAAATATAAAAGTGAGTACAAATAAAGCCCACTTAATATACAAATTTATTTCAAAAGTCAGCAAATGGAATGATTAAAAGGCAACCTGCTGATTAATAAGTTGTTTGAAAAGAAACGGAAGCAGTGATGGATGCACGGAGTAAGACATTCTATATAGGAACATGAAATTTCAGAGAAATAACGAACGTCACAGACTTTTTCCACCAAAATTCAACGCGTCAGATGTTCAAACATAAGTGACATTAGCTAACTGTGACCGACTAACGCCGGGGCTATAATGAACTCTCTGAGGCATTATAAAAAGACGTTCAATTACCATGTACGTCAAACCTTAAAAATCGCGCATGGTGTGAATATAAAAGCGAATATAAAAGAAAATTTATCGCCCCCAATTAAACCAGGTGGTCTCAATTTATTTATATTCCAAAAGCTAAAAAATACTAAACTTCACCCTGCTACCAGTAAACCTCCAAATGCAATTAAGACAGACAAACCTGATACGATGTCCAACAGTCATGTACGCAGTTAAAACACTAGGAATTTTTCGGGCCAAATCGTGAATGCATTCCATCGAAAGTGTCATTAAAAGGTATTATTCATGGATTTTTGCATTCGATTAAAGTAAAAAAACACTTTATGTGTACTCCCCGCATGTCATCGTCAACGCACACCATGAAATTATTACTAAGCTATTAAGCACACTAGTTTTTGTCCCCTGAAGTCAGAAAAATGTTTTTGTGCTGGATAATTAGTTTCTCGTGTACGCATTGGTGATACTGATAATCTGTAAATGGTCCCAACAACTACTGCAGACTACTGCGAGCACAGACTTAAAAGCAGTGTTCAATGTTTCAGCAAAAACGGTCGATCTCGAACAATACACATGCTTGCTGAATGCAACTGAGCGACAGAAGCGTCAACAAAATTTCCAGCTTACTGCATTTTTATGTATGTAACAAATGAAAAATATTGAACAATTTTTCAAGAGATTCATCATAAATTTGCAAATTACTGACCTGAATAGCACTTTAATTTAGAATGATTTGCCTTAATTGTCAATATTCAGACCAAATTTATTTGGCCATGAGAAGTATCAGAAAACCTGTGCAATTAGGCATTTTCCTCTTGTTACTCGCGTAAATGTAATTCTTCTCTGACAAGTTAGGAAATCATATTGGAAAAAGACACTGTCATGGAAATTTGAGGCTTGGCTCTAGACAGCATTGCAGATTTTACTCTCATTTATAGACAAAAACGCAACAACTGCAAAAAGAGGTGTAAGTATATCACCCCAAATGAAATCACAAATAGGGAATATTCCTAGAAGTTATGTCATCTACGGCTTAAGATGAAAGCAACTTCTGGCGATACATCAATTTGTTCCGAATCTTACGTTTAACTGCCTGAAATTTGAAGTAAAATATTTATTTCAGTAATTTAATTAACATGTTTGAGATACATTTGTAAAAATCGTCTCAACCGATAACATAAATTTTTTATTAACGTGCACTAGGCATGCAGGGACAAAATTTGCAAAACTCACGAGGGACATGCTTTTCTGGATTTCCCCCTATCGCGAGAACAAACAACCTATTTCCGAGTTTTGTACTTTCAAGATCTCCAGCAGTCAGGTAATATAACTTGGATATGTTTCTGCATTTATGATGTACAGATTTCAGTATTTTAAAAAGCTCGTTATTGTTATGATGTTCATCCCACGTTGTGTGTTCACCTGTACACGAATGGACGACCAAAATTAGAACAACCATAAACACCTTCATTTTTTGAAAATGTGGCAATTAACTAATGATTTTATTAAAATCATTTTTATACGTTTAAACGTTTTGGAATTTAAATAGATGTTCCTTTTCAGATGACCTCAGATAAGGAGTATTAAAAAATATAAATGCTTGAATATAATATTCCCTTTTGAACATAAATGAAGGCTGTTATAGGAAACTTTTGGAATTTACCTTTGTTGTATAATATGATCCAGGATTTAAGAGGTAGAAAACTATACTGCTCCGCTGCATCTGGGAATTAGATATTTAATTTTTTTACATATTATAAGTTTTTGTTTTTAGTCCATCATCTGATTTTATTACTGGCATAGTACTTATCCCATCCACCAGACTAGGGGTATCAAAAATTCTTCGAAGTTGATGACAAAAATAAATTCAAACTTTCTTAATCATTTATATATTCATTACTCGAGCGAACAGAAACTTTCAATAAAGTCTGAGATTTTTAATCGCTCCTAACTCAAACATTTCTCTTAAGCTTTGTCCGGCCTGGGAATCGCTGTTTGAATAAAATTCCTTATCGAAAATCTAAGGTTCATTTCTATGTTCTTACTTTTGATGCAAGACGTGCTCACAACGTTCACATTTGTCAAACGTTGGCAGAATCGGCAGAAGAGAGAACATTTTGAAGGATCTAAGGTAGTCTGCGAAGTAAATACTGTTGGTTACGTTTTGTTTCATATACTTCATCTCCTTAAATTTTCACAAGCCTGGAATCTGCGATGATGTAAGAAAAATTAAGATGGCATTTAGTTCCGAGAAAAATGTTCGCGAGATTTTTTGTCAATGTGAGCACTGCTCCCCATGTGACTCTATTATGGTGTCATAGCTTTTTTACATTAGCACAGAATATTTCCTTGTCCCGGATAAAGACAAGCCATGCAGATATTTTAAAGGATGTCCCCAGTGAGTGTTCGTATGGGTCGGTTGGAAGAAGTTTCCACACGTGAGGCTGCATTCAAAGCCACACACGATAAGGAAAGTTTTTATCAAATATCTGCGTAACTGACTATAACCCTGAGGATAGAGCGTAACGTTATTTAGTGCTGGATCCACTCATCCTCCAAATTTTTCCCCGTAAGAAAGTAATACATGTCATCAATCTAATAGTCCAGAACCAGATGGCGTCCCAGTTAGCCTTTTAAACGCTGAAGCGAATGACATCTTTCCGTCTATTCTTTGTAAGGTATTTAATCTTGCTCTTGAGAGCGAAACCTTTTCTTCGTTGTGGAAGGAATCGCACATAGTGCCTATTCGCAAGCATGGCCGATCGACGTCATTCGACAACTTAAGCCCAATAAATACACTTCCCGAAGCCTCGAAGATCTCGGAGACCTTGATCAAAAAAAAGAGGATGCATCACTTGACAGACGACAACCTGCTAAATGCAGCTCAACATGGCTTTCTCGAGAAACCATCTTGTGACACCTGCCAGCTCTCTTTCTTTGATTATGTGCAGTAATTTAGAGACAACTGTTTTGCCATTTATAACGTCGATTTTGATTTTGCTAAGGCCTTTGATTGGGTCAATCATCACCTCCTCCTTCTGAAACTGGCCTCCTTCGGCATAGGTAGCAAGCCTATGAATTTCATATCTTCCGATTTGGATGCTCGCACACAACGAGTAAAAATATTCAATTTTATCTCCAACCCCACGCATGTGAGGCGTGGAGTTATACAGGATAGTATATTGGGTCCACTCTTATTTGCCTGTTTGTCAACGACGTTTAAGATTGTTTTCAGTACGGTACACCTGTAGCGGGTCGTGCCTGCCTGACTAGCTCACGAGGAAGTGCACTTTCCCAAACGCTCACCGATGTGCTTTCTCGACATCTCGATCAGCCAATCATAGTGCTCGCATCTATGAGGCGACGAATTAGGAGCTTGCACGCATGCCCGACGCAAGTTGCCTCGCTGCCCAAAATCTCCAGGCCGACCTACCCAATGAAAGATCTCCCTCTATCTGTCCTCTGGCCCGACTACTCTAAGACCTCACTTGGGCCCGGTCAACCTACTGATCGGATGTATCTCTCCCAAGTATATCTATTCTCCTCTTCCGATGTGTACACAATAAACACTTCCATCTACTCTGGCCTTTAAAGACTTCTCGCCTCAGCACTAAGTAACCATGGTCTGAAGATCGCAGTTGCACGGTTAGACTCACTTAATCCCCTGCGATATTGGTGATTTTCCGACGTGAGATTAACACTTAACTTCTGATCTGGCTGAGCTCAATCATCGTCAAACCTCCCTCGCCTTCAATTGAATTTCTCCTGTGTCATCTGATGTGACCGCGATATGGTGACATCCTGCACCGACATCCTGTCGTGAAGCGAGGTCGAGATCTTCAACCGCTCACAACTTCTGATGTGGCCTGCCTTCCCTGCGTAGTTCCTGACTTCCCGACCTCTCCCAACGCGGTTACCTGCGTATTTGGCGATTTATGGACATGTCCCTACGTATTTGGTGATTGGCATTCGCGACTTACTGCCGATAGCCCATTCAGCCCAGGTCATGGTTACTTCCCAATCCAACATATACGTCCCCTTATGAGTATAAGCACCCAGATCTCCTTCTCAATCTCCACCCTTCCTTCTACTGCCAACGATTCTTCTGGTTCAACTCATACTGATACGGCATACTGATTTGCTGTTGAAGTTCAACCCGGCCAACCAGGCTCCCTCCCACGTAGTTGAGATGCCCAATCTCCTACGACATGCCGATGCAAGCGTAGTCGAGCAGTTTCCTCCTACCGCAGACCCAGTTGCCCACGCGGACGCGAGATGACCTTTCCTCCTCCCAAGCGGCACTGGCGGCACTAACCCGCCTCTCGCAACCTCATCTTGGTACGTATCTCTCACACCTAACTTAACTATTCTTCCTCCACTCGGATTCTTTCAGTTTCCTCGTTACGGTCTCCGGAGGGAGTACTGTAGTGGGTCATGCCTGCCTGACTAGCTCGCGTCGAAGTGCACTTTCCCAAATGCTCACCGATGTGCTTTCTTGACCTCTCGATCAGCCAATCATAGTTCTCGCATCTATGCGGCGACGAATTAGGAGCTTGCACGCGTGCCCGACGCAAGTTGCCTCGCTGCTCAAAATCTCCAGGCCGACCTACCCAATGGAAGATCTCCCTCTATCTGTCCTCTGGCCCGACTACTCTAAGACCTCACTTGGGCCCGGTCAACCTACTGATCAGATGTATCTCTCCCACGTCTATCTATTCTCCTCTTCCGTTGTGTACACAATAAACTCTTCCATCTACTCTGGCCTTTAAAGACTTCTCGCCTCAGCACAAAGTAACCATGGTCTGAAGATCGCAGTTGCACGGTTAGGCTCACTTAATCCCCTGCGATAGACCCTTAATGTAAGCTGATGATTTAAAAGTCGCTTATCGATATAAACTGGCAGATCGCAACATCGTGCTCGAGCTGATAAAAAAGGATCTTCAGGCCTTCGCCCAGTGGTCTTGCACATGGCGCCTCACCCTTTCATGGCACAAATATTCTGTTATGGTTGTTGGTGAAGATCATTAACCGGAATTAAGCATTGACGGCCACGATCTAAATGTCTCAAGAGTTATCAAGGATTTGGGAATATCCTACTCTAATAGTCTTAATTTGTCAGAGCACTGTGCCCTGATAGTCTCGAAAGCACGCCGAACCACCGGATTTATCCTTAGAAATTTTAAGACTATCAAGGTAAGAACTAGCCTTTATAATATGTACGTGAGACCTAGTCTTGAATACTGCTCGCCCCTATTCAGTCTTCTGCGCACTAATGAACGGAAGAAAATAGAATCGGTGCAGCTCTTCTTCACTAGAAGAGTTTTCGTTACAGAACACCGTAACTTAGCCTAGCAGCAAAGGTGCGAACTCATAAAGCTGGATCCTCTGTGGCTTTATAGATTGCAGAACGGTCTATTTTTACTATTAAACTTTTAAATGGTCAAACCTTTAGTCCTCTGAGTACAATAAGGTAGCTTTAGCACTCTACACGCGCCAGACATCGACACGTATTTTTATTTCTTCCTATGGCACGCAGAGTTAAGTACCGGCAATTTTCTTCAGTAAACGTCATATCAATCTGGAATAAGCTGCCCAAAAGTATAACAACCCAGCAAAGCTACCCTATGTTTAAGAGAGCTATCAATGGTTTTCTACATTCAGGAAAAATTTCACGAATTCTGGATGCTGACTCGGTGGAATCTCTCTTTCACTCTGATGGCGTTCGTGGACTTTGAACCCTGCCAGGCTTCAGGCTGAAAATAATGCTGCTAAAGCAGCAGCCCGCAGACTACTAACCCTTCAGCCGATAGCGCACAACTTTTGCCGACAACCTGTGAAGGAAGACTGAGAACAATTTGTTCTTGTGCCAACCCTCTCCGTCTCGAACTAATGTCCTCAAACGATATGCAAAATTTGTCCTGCTGATGTGTCAACTCAGCTTACAACTATACATATATTCCTTTTGTATCATACCTTTGAAGTCAGGTTTTTTTTCACCTGAAACAAACTCCCTATCTCGCCCAGCATTGACAAAACACAAAACCTGAAACAAAATCAATGCTGGCTGCAACATAGGGAGTTTGTTCTAGGTTTTTTTCGGTTTTCGAGGTGTTGGAAGCCGCCCAATAGGTGCATTACCAAATCTTTACAATTGCCTGTAAACTGGCATAATAACCATATTATTATATATGGTAGTGCACCTTGGCCCCTACTAGTTTTTGCTCCACCGCTGCACCCTTTCCAGCAGGTTGATGTCCTGCTGCATCCACGGTCTCCAGGCTTAGATCGCATATTAAGATGTGGCCTTATAAATGTGCGAATGCTTCATAATAATTATTTGTATATTTAAGGCCCAATGGGACTGTCGTTACAAACTTAGTGCTATCGTGAAAATAAAAATAATCATGATAAACAGTGAACTCTTATAAAATAATTGTCATCGGCAGTAAAGAACTCCTAAATCGGTGGATGAGTTCAGCGGGCCTACGATTTTCAAAAAACTATAGGAGAAAAAACTGCCTTAATAGGTAATAGGGTTTGATGTGGTTGGATTGGGACCTGATATTGAGGGTTTGGGACGTTTATAGTCATGGGAAAAATAATATATCGTTGAGTTAAGAAGGCGTCATCCGGGACAATAGAAGAAGATAGTAGAAGTCAAGGCAACATCACCGAGATGCGACCCACCTGACTCCAGAGCCCATCGAAAAGTTGGCGATAACCACTATTAACGACCAAGAAGACCACAGCGAAGGTTGCAAAAAAGGAGAAGATTTCACAGCCTTTGGAAGTGATGCTTGACTCTGGCTCCAGAGCCCATCAGAAGATTTGCGACAACCATTAATAGCGACCTCGAAAACCACAGCGAAGGTTGCAAACACGGAGAAGAGCTCGCAGCCCTTGGAAGTGATGCTTGACTCTGCCTCAAATGCCAGGAGGACCCTTTTCAAAATCTACAACTTGCGTGTTTGAAAAGGAGACAGACAGTAACGACTTTATTTCTTCCAAAGTTAATGCGTATGTTATTTGCCTTTAAAAGTCGATAGTGTAGAAGACAGCCTAATATCGAGTGGAAGTTTGTTCCAAATAAAAGCATAGTTGGAGGGAAAAAAGTGAGAACGGTTAGACGTGGAGCTACGGGGTGGTAAAATTATCATCGAAGAGTTACGAGTGGCGTAAGGTCAGTCTTCCGGAAGGAGAACGTTAATTTGTGGGAGATTAGGACTATTGTTGAAGCGGAACAGAAAGCATATGCCAGCTTCAAGTCTTCTTACCCAAAGAAATTTAACGTTTGCAAGCTGACATCTAGCTGTATAACACATACCAGACCCAGAAAGAGAAAATATTTTAGGAGTGAAAATTAATAAAAAGAGGGTGGAAATCATTTGTAAAAATTAAATCTAATATGTTGTCATTTCTGGTCACTGAACTGACCGGTTGTGACATGTTTGAAAAGTTAATAGTGTCAACCAATTTGTGAAATCTTGGTGGACTGGTATTTGCATGCCAGTCAATGTCTGGCAGATTAAAATCACCTATAATTATTCTGACATCGAATTGAGTCTCTGCAAATTTTTCAAACATTTCACACAGCTGCATTTCATTACTTGAGTTACAGGAGGGATTTTAGACACACCCAATTATCGCTTTTTTATTGTGTGGCAGGAAGACTGAAATAAGACAAACTTTCCAGAAAATGACGAAATGCTCAGGTGATACGAGAAATGTACAAAGGATGATTTAATATAAAGAAGGCAACCACCGCCACGCTTTTCAATGCGGTCTTGTCTGTACAAACTATAATTATCTATGGCAAGTTTCGAGTCAGAAATAAGAGAGTGTGTCCAAGATTAGGTGCGTAAAATCCAACCCCACCTCCACGCTGGTGCGCGCCGGAAACTTGCTTTTGCTTGGCAAACGGGGCTCTGGTAGGGGAGCAAGACCGGGGAACTAGCGCCAATCCCCTTTTCTCCACGAAACACGGAATTAACTTTCTTGACTTTCTACACTTTCATGAATCACAACTATACGCAATATACGATCTCTGCTACGGCGTCCGCGGGAACCGACGCGCCCCATCCTCTTGGCATCGCGGGATGGGTGTTAAATCTGCGAGCTGATGCCGGATTGCGAATTGCAGGCTGGAATGTTCAAACTCTGAGGGATGATGGCGCCCAACTGTTAACAGCCAAATCCCTTTCTGAATACCGTGTTGGTGTGGCGTGTTTCTCTGAGGTCCGCCTACCTGGCACTGGCCACAAACTGCTGCAAGTACCAAGAACTGACTCTGCGTACCATCTCTACCACAGTGGTGTGTCCGACAACTCTGGACTGTATGGTGTCGCTATAGCTTTGGCCGATGAATTTCACTCGAGTCTGCTAGAGTGGGAGGCTTTCTCACCGCGAATCGCTTCGGTCCGTTTGAAAAGTGCCCTAGTCAACGTTTCCATCATCTCGGTATATGCGCCTATTCTGGCTGCTGATGACAGCATAAAAGATGACTTCTACGGTGACCTCCAGCGAACAGTTGACCGCATCGCAAGAAGCGATCTACTCGTCATTTGCTGTCGGAGCGCAGTGTGCCAACGGTGAGCGCCTTGTCAACTTCGCATCGTCTAACCGCCTCGTTGTGTCAAGCACCCGTTTTGATCATCCGCGCCACCACCTTGTCACTTGGTACTCAAATGACGGGCATACCCAGGCCCAAATAGATCACATCCTTGTTCGAGCACGCTGGGCCAGCTCGGTCTTGGATTGTCGAGCCTATCGCGGTGCTGATGCAGGAAACAATCATGCATCGGACCATGTCCTAAAGCGGGCAACCCTTCGCTTGCGTTTGAGAGCTATTCACAGACCCTCTCGACCACAGCGGATCGATGTCGCAAAGCTGAAATCCGCTGCTGGTGACGCCTTCCACTTAGCACTCCAAAACCGTTTCGACGGCCTGTACCCTGACGCCCCAGCGGACCCAGAGCCCGCGTGGCAGTCCCTGAAGGCCGCGATGTCAGAGCTGGCATACACCCATCTGGGCAAAACCCGACGGCGACATCGCGACTGGATCACTAGACCCACGCTTGAGTTAGCTGAGGAGGCCGGCCGAGCCAGACTCACTGGCTCCCCCACTCACAGAGACCTGCGGCGCCAAACGACAAGGGCCATCCGAGCCGATAGGAACGCCTACTGGAGCGACTTTGCCACGGAAATGGAGCGAGCAGCTACCAGAGGTGACACCCACAAGCTCTACCGACTCTTAAAGCAAGCCAGCAGAGGTTCGGGGAACAACACGGTGCTGTTATCACTAAGATCGATGACCGGTTAGAGAGATGGCGCGAGCATTTCTGTGACCACATTAACCATGATCCCCCTGTGATGTCTGACCTGTCACCCAATGCGGATGATCCTCACCATCTGTATGAGTGCAACACAGAGCCACCCAGTGTAGATAAAGTTGTCTCCATTCTCTTGAGGCTACGCAACAACAAGGCACCTGGTGAGGATGACCTCCCGCCGGAGCTCTTTAAATGTGCACCCGAGGTTATTGGGCCCTGGCTACAACAAATATTTGCCAAGATATGGAACAGCGAAGTTGTGCCCTCTGACTGGAGAAAAGCAGTGATCCTTCCCTTGTTTAAAAAATGCGACAGACGAGCGTGCAGAAATTACAGAGGCATTAGCCTTATCGATGTAGCGGCGAAAACATTCACGTCTCTTCTTCTCAAACGTTTCCAAACTGCGAGAGACCAGCGCACCCGCCAAAACCAGAGTGGATTTCGACCAGGTTGTGGCTGCACCGACCAGATCTTCAATCTCTGCCGTGTACTGGAACTGAGATGGGGTCACCAACAACCCACTGTTCTATGCTTCATCGACTTTGGTGCCGAATTTGACTCTGTTGATCGCAGTTCGCTGTGGAACATAATGAGGACGGATGACCTACCACCTAAGCTTCTCAATCTCATGCAGGCATACTATCGTGGCACTTCCACACGGGTGAGGACGCAGAACGGTGACATGGAAGCCTTTGGCGTCAGGACGGGCGTCCGCCAAGGCTGTGCCCTTTCACCAACCCTGTTCAACTATGCGTTGGACTGGATCATGACCAAAGCACTGGATGACTTCCCGGGAGTGCAGTTTGATCGCTCGAAATGGGTGACTGACTTGGCGTATGCTGATGACGTCATCCTCTTTGGCGACAACTGTATTACAGTTCAGCAAGCGTTGGACAAGGTCAATGAGCGTGCCCGATCCATCGGATTACACCTAAACGCGACTAAGACCCAAGTCATGCTCTCCTGTGTGCCCCTTACATCTGTCACTCCCATTTTTCTTGACGGTGCTCCTCTCGCAGTGGACGACTCGTTTGGATACTTGGGCTCTTTGGTCACGGAAACGGGTCAAGGTGTCGATGAGGTTGTATCACGCGTCAACCGTGCCCGATCTGCCGTCTACCGTCTGTGCGCTCCTCTATGGAATAGAAGGGAAATATCACTACGCACAAAGTCCCGTGTTTACCAAGCAGTGGTTCGATCTACCCTGCTCTATGGCGCAGAGACATGGCCTATGCGTGTTGAGGACATGAGGCGCCTTGAGGTGATTGACAATGACTGCCTACGCCGCATTCTTCGTCACCGACGCGTCGACCGAATTCGCTGCTCCAATCTCCGCCGACGCTGTCACCTGGACGCTCTCCCTCCACTCCTGCTTCAGAGACGACTTCGGTGGTTCGGGCATGCGTCCCGGCGTGATGATGGTGAGCTGATTCGTGACCTGCTTGTGGCGACGCCTCCCCCCACCTGGCACAAACGTTGCGGCGGGCAGCTGAAAACTTGGACAGCAACGGTCAAGCAGGATCTGTTGTCCGTTTCCGGCCCATGCGTCTACGGCCTACGCCGGTGGAACCGTGAATGGATGGTGCTCTAGTGTGAACAGGCGCAAGATCGATGCGTCTAGACAGCTGTGATTCGTGATGCAGTCAACGTCAAAACTGATGCCGGCTCAACCCGCCCGAGGTAAATGTCGTTAAAAGTACAAGTAAGTTAGTCCAAGATTCAGTGACACAGAGCACATCTGCATCAAGCTCAAATGCTACTGTTTTAAGTTTTGTCATCTTATTAACAACTGATCTCACATTAAGTGAGACTATACTGAGCGTATCCTTCAGATTCAGGTTACGCTCATCAGTATTTATAAAAAAGGAAAACTTGGTGGCGGAAAGGGAAACGGCATGGGAGAAACAAAAGGCGGAAAGCAAATTGGCCCTGGTCTACAGTTTGTCAAGTAATTATTATCAAATGAACGGTGAATATTGAAGAAAGGCATATTAGAGGGGGATCCATAGAAAGGACGGCTGAAGTGTGGCATGGGAAAACCAGGAGGGGGCATAAAAATAGGATTTTGAGGCATTATATCATAATTTGACGGAAAATTTGCCTTCGAAATTTGCATGACTGGTTCTGAAAAACGGTTAATATTATAAGCTGGCTGAATTATTTTGGGTAATGTTGATGAAGATTGGGGATAGGGAAAGCGCTAGCTTGAGCGGTTGGGTCTTTGTTAGATACTGAGTTGTTATCGGTAATCATATTGCCGAATTTGAAAACTGACGTAGATGTACTAGGGGCGTTCGTAGGTTTATCGGAATTTAAAGCTATCACAGACGTGGTTGGCTTAGAAGGAGAACAACTTGGCGAGGCTACAATCTCACTCGAATCACTAGAAAGGTATCAGGGGAAACTGACATTGATCCAGAGGGATGTGGGCTTACCTGAGCGGGAGGGCCGGCCTCAGAGACAACTTTTGGTTTTGTTGAAACAGAGCCAGTGTTTTCAGTTGCTAATTTGGATAAAACCCGACCCTCCATTGGGATTTTATCCCTGCATACGAAAAGTTTATTTTTCTTTAAATAGTTGGCTGACCGCTCATGCTGAGAAAATATAAGGTCTACTTCTATCGCCGAAAAAAGTTTTACGAGAATCGGCGGATTTTTACTTCGGGATGAGAGTCTTTTAGCTTCTGCAACTTTAAAATTAAAGCCACAAGAGTAAAAAACTGAACAGCAACATCTATATGTTATTTATCTGTTGAAGCATTTTTCAAGAGAAAATTAAAATTCCCTTTTTGCCGATCACGGGTCTCAGTAGACACCATATTGACGAAAGGCTCTAGTTTCTCACATTAGTGAGAAGTGAGCGTAGATACCTTTCCATCAAAGATGGCACCAAGGACCGTAAACAGACAAGCAAATTGGTTATTAAGCTTACTAAAGTTGTCTAAAGCATCAAGATCAAGTTTCTTCATGCTTAAGGTGGGTTTATCGTTAGGAGGATTGGTATTACGGGTTAATTTACGTCTAAGTTGTGGCTTGGGTATCATATTGAATAGGAGTTGAGTGATAAGATATGTTCTAAGCAAAGTTATGCACAAAATTGCGACAGAAAATTTGAATTACCGAAGACGCTACGCAGGATGAAAATCATCTCAAATAGTATATCAAGTAATACAAACTATTTCTTAATGAAAATTTATAGATTACCAAAGTTTCAGATATTATTCAGTATTTACGCAATAGATTACTTGCTTTTTACGTGAATCTACCGGAACTAGGATGAGGCTATGCCGGTGAAACAGTATAAAAATGTATATTTTGACCTATCGGTAAAAAAGACAACTACCGGTATGTGCAGTTGCTAAAGGGTTAGATATACAAATAAATTAAAACAATTAAGCTAGTAACTTCAGCAAGTAACGATGAAATCTGATAAAAATATCTATGTAGTATTTCGTACTACCTGAGGCCTTGACGAATCCGACGCGTGAACTGAGAACAAAGGGGGACGTCGACTCTCAGCAGATAGAATAGATATTTCTTCTAAAAGTCGAGTAGCCTCAGCGTGTAGTGCAGACAAAACTTTCTTATTCTCAGCCATCGGAACACGCAGAAGGAATGAGAACGAGAGGAGCGGATTTGGAGATAGGTTTATTGGAGTGATATGTAAACAATGGGAACCGTAGGAAAATGGTGTGACGCGAAGCGATAGCGATCCGGCACGTGAATTGAAGGAAGGCAATCCTCAAATCATGAGCGTGATCCGGCTCGGTCCTAAAAGAAACGAAAACCAAAAAAAGATACCGACCTTGAAAACATTCAAACAACCCCTAGAGTCAGTGGGTCGGGTTGGCCCGTTACATAGCACCCCCCCTTCAAAGTGGTGCACTGTCCTCAGTGATGGTGGGTGTAGTAGGGGAAGGGACTTCCACTTGGATTGCGACGGGGGGTAACAGGTCATCTGGTATAATGTCTAGAGTATCGGAGGGGTGGTCAAGAGGAGTGTCGAGGGTGGTGCAGGTAGGGGAAGGGACAGAGATGTCAATGGTAGCGGGAGGGAGCAGCCCATCGGGGAGAATGGGGAGTGTGTCGGAAGTGCAGGTAGGGGGTTGGCCGCGGTAGGGTTTGATTTTGGAGAAATTGGTGGTGAATGAGGGAGACTCGGGGTGTAAAATATCGCGGAATATATAGATGGTGGGCGAAAGAACCTGTAGCACGGTAAAAGGGCCTTGCCAAGGGTAATGAAATTTGGAAGAAATACAACGGGAGGGGATCGCACGCATCACCAGGTCACCGACGTGAAACGGATTCCCAGATGTGTGGCGGTCAAAGTACTCCTTCTGGCGGGTGGCGGCGGCCCCAAGAGTTTTGCGGGCGGCGTTGTGGGCCGCACGAATGGTCTCGCGGAGATGTGTGGCGAAGTCGTGGACTGTAGTGTCAGTGGGAGCGGAAAGGGGGAAGGATAGATCGACGGGTAAGCGAAGATTGCGACCGGTCCAGAGATAATGTGGAGTGAAGCCGGTAGAGGAATGGGTGGAGGCTCTATAGGCCATGAGGCAGATGGGGAGGTAAAGGTCCCAATCGTGACGGTGATCCTCCTCGCAGAAGGCCAGAAGGAGATTGTTGATTGTCCTGTTGGTCCGCTCGACAAGACCGTTACCTTCTGGGTGATAAGGTGTGGTATGGGTTTTTTTACCGCAAGGATCTCGCAGACATCATGGAAGAGTTGGGACTCGAAGTTGCGGCCGCAGTCGGAGTGGAACGATAAGGGGGTGCCCCAACGGCTGATCCAGGTTCGGCTTATGGCGTTAGCGATGGTAGAGGCATCTTGATGTAGGAGGGGAACGGCCTCTACCCACTTTGTAAAGTAATCAACCATGACCAGGACATACTCGCAGCCACGGTAGGTGATAGGGAGTCGGCCTATGATGTCTAGTCCGACGCGTTCGCCAGGGAAGCCTGTATTCATAGGTTCCATTGGGGCACGCGG
>JAYGXS010000726.1:0-20623 GCA_036362985.1 Ligula intestinalis
AAGACCCATTACCCCGTGCAAGAGTATCTAGGCAAAACCCTATACTATACGCCCGACTGCCTACTCGTCTGGGCTATCAATCATCGTGTCACTCACCTCTAAGGGCACGAGGTGTTTGTGTTCTCAGGGCACTATAATCTGCCAGTTTTGGATCTGCGTGCTTTCGATAGCGTGAATGCGTAAACGAATGCGCAAGTGAGTCACAGGTCGCTTGATTGGCTCCTAGCAGTTGGTAGGTGCCTGTGATTGGCTGCCCAGGGGAGCTCTCGTGTGCGGCGTGGCGCCGGAGGTAGAAAGCGCTACACGTAAACCCAACTGTCTTCTTCTGATTTCACATCTTCTCTCTCCCTAGTTCTACTTGTATTCAGTTTCATTATAGAATTCGAGAAGCCGACAGCACACAGGTTTCCCAAGATCAGAAGTCATGCTAAGACTAAACAAGTTGGACGAGTAAAAAAAAGCTTGTAACTGGTTCTGTGGGCACTTGCTACTGTCTCCTCAGGAAACTTGTGTGAGGCAGTGTCCACCGTGGGTCTTCTATCATCTGCAGCCAAATGGTTAAATTATCGCAAAGGTGTTAAGGCTACTAAGGTTTCACCCTAACGACTGCGATCTTCCAGGACCGGTTCCTTAGCGGCTGAGAGAAGTCTCGGAAAGCCGGACTATTATGAACGATATATTGTTTGCAGATTGAGTTGAAGAATATTTCATAGAAATGTTGGCTCGATCAGGCGTACCTTCTACCGAGAGCCATGTGAGGGAGCAGCGGCGGCGCGTCCGCCCGGTGAGGGAACAGAATGACAAGTGAGTTTACCGTCAGTCATCCTTAGCGGCCACTCAATCCTCTCTCTGTCTCGCATCCTTGATGGTTATTGGTTGGACCGCACGAATGTAGACACCGTGTCTCGCGCGCTAGTTTGTCTGGTCGGAGGCTGGCCAAAAAGCGCATTCGCGCAAGGTCCTGCTCTGAGTGACCTTGCCTGAGCGTTAAGAGTTAGGTTGGCGTCGGGAAGAAACGACCACTACAGATTGGTTTCGACTGCTGTCGAGGTAAGTGCAATGACTCGCACGTCTAGATGATAAAGCAAGTCAGACTGCACGATTCATTGCTGGTGCTGGCTACTATCAAGGGTCTGAGGTGAAGGTTGTAAAGTCCGGCGAAGGCAATTCGTGATCAGCGCCACTGCCACTGATGTATGTTGCCCTAGCCTGCCAGGCCATGCGTACGCCCTTGTCCGAACCGTTGCTAGAACCGTCTACCTTGTCTTCTTGTCCGCCTTAAGCTCCTGGTCAGTTCCCCGCTGGTGCCGCCTGAGTCTTGGCACTAGGGTCACAAGAAAGTGAAGGCAATCAACGTAAGGCATTTAACGGAATGGTTGCAGGTGACAGGGGTATCGCAAGGGGTTAAGTGAGAGTTAAACCCAGGCAACTACGATCTTCAGACCATGGTAACTTAGTAGAGAAGAAATCGATAGAGGCCAGATTAGTAGGAACATTATGTTTTGTAGACAGAAGAAAGGAAAATAGGTGGAAGGAGATAAGACTTGAAGAGCACACAACTGGCCAGGAGAGCCAGACGCGTCTTAGTGCTGGTTTGACAGCAGTCAGGCCAGTAGACAGCGAGAAAACGTTCATTGGCTAGGTTGACCTATGATAGGTTGGACAGCGTGTGAGCAGACATCGAGGTGGGTGGCCCAAATCTCGCGCGCCAGTAAGTTTGGCAGCCGCCATGACCTTGAGGTCAAGGCGGATTGATATGATAAGAGGAAGGCTAGGCATCGGGCAGGCAGCGACCACTGCAGGGGCACCACGGCGGACACTGAATCTTGGCCCAACTTAAACTATATTTAGTTTTTGTAGTTAAGAATCGTGGTTACATTTTACCCCAGACGATAGCGAAAATAAAGGCCTCGGTATAAGCCCACCATTCATCACTGCTCTTAAAAAGATATAATTTCGCCGCTTTCTCCAGTGGACTGTTGACCCTACAAAAACCATGGCTGTTATGATTTGCAAAAAATTTCGTCAAATCAACATACAGCATCCTTTATGGTGCTAGCCTTTGATTATTCAATCAAAAATGAGGTAGAAAACCCCTTTTACTCTATAGGAAATCTATCAAAGGGTCTTTGATAAATTTTGTCCCAGAGAGAGAGAGGAAATGAAACCAAATCAACGCAGAATGAATCTTCCATAGTGATTGTCTAGGGTTGATCAGATTCTGTACACTGGATTCGTTCTGCATCGGTTTCACTACCTCTCCATATAATAATGAAAGTGAAGGGAAAATATACGCTTTATTTTATGGGAAGTCTTCCACAGTTTCAGCATAGAATGGACCCGTGCTCTGAGACCACGGGATAACTTAACGAAATGCTTAAAAATCTAGTGACTTTAAGAAAATATACATCTGTCAAGAGACGGGTCGAAACATAGCGTGCAGATTTCCGCTTCCTTTCTAAAGCGTTAGCGTACTTGGAATGGCAGTACATTATGCTGATATTCCGATATACAGCAGGACATATGTCGGAAGCCTTGGCGCACGGTACGAGAAGGCTTCAATGGGCAAAAGAAGCCTATATAGTCCCACTCATATACGCTTGCCCCGGCATTTTGTCCTAACGAAATGGTTTTTATAGGGTTTTGGTGAAAAAGGATAGACAGAGAAGGCGATTTTTAGAAGTAACTGTAAAGTGAAAAAAATTAAGTCAAAGATTTTTTCCCGCGGCCGTTGGGAGTAAGCTGTTCCGCATGTAATTTCAAAGTGTGAGTGGCGCTTTGCGCTGTACCAATCTAACCCCAGAATGGTTAGTTGGACCTCAGGTAAGATGCAGTAGGCGACCTCCTAACACTCATATCTATTTTTCGGGAATTTAAGGTAACCTGCTATTTGGTAATCGAGATTTTTCCCGCAAAACGAAAAGCGATAATACAGATACGGAAAATCTACAGATATAAATAAGCAACACTTCCAACTAAAATGAAACAGAAATGCATGTAGCATTAATAAAAGTATATTTCACTGCGTATCCTACCTCCCCAGCCACGATAGCCCGTAAACACAGTTTTCGTAGGACAACATGCTGGAAGTAGGAATTAATGAGTGGGACTACACAAGCTACTTTTGCCCTTCACAGCTTCTAATTCAGAGTAGAGGGGATGGGATGGGCAACCTCACCGAGGATTCGAGTAGCGATCTACTTATCCATTGTAAAGTGTCGCTAAAAAGCGTTAGAAACTCTGGCACTATTTGATTGTTTTTTCCCTGCATTTTGACTATTGCAAAAGTGGTTGAATTGAGAGAAGCCATTGAAAATGAATGCAAGGGAATAGATTTATGGTGTGTGAGATTTCATTGCCTTGCGTTTTCATTTGTGTCATGATCAAAATGGACGTAATTTTGGGAACATTCAATGAAAAAATAAAATTATGTGAAGTTTGTATATGTTTTTTGGGACACTGTTTTATATGCAGCATTGAATAAATTGACGTAGGCAATGCCTTATACGTATATTTTATGCTCTGAAAAAGAAAACGAAACGCGTTTTAAAATGAAATTCCCCCTTTCTAGAATTATAAAACGTATAAGGTGCCTATTAGGTGATACCTAAGAAGATGAATATAATAAATGAACTAACAAATAAACTTAAAAACTTAGTGCTATCGTGAAAAGAAAAAAAATACAGAATTGGCAATCACAGCTGCCCGTAAGCAACTGTGTGACAACAGGACATAGAAGTATGTTACGCATGGTTAAATTGTAACATAGATCCGATTAACAACAAACTCTCTTGTAACATAATTTTCTGGGCAGTTAAAAAACTCCTCCATCGGTGGATGAGTTCAGTGAGCCACTGTTATTCAAAAAAATGAAGGAGAAAAAAACTGCTTATTTAGACCACCAAACCGGAGCTGGTTCAGAAGCCGGCTCCCTGATGGGTCTAAAATGCATTGCGATTATGCTGCACACTAATTAATGTTTCGAACCTCCTTAAGTTATATTGTCGAATCGAAAATAATGACCATTATAGATGTTTTAATAAATATTTTGAGAGCTAGCACATCTACTGTAAGTAATGTGCACAGCCCCTGGTTACCGCACTCTACAGATCCAATCCCGAAGAGTATATTCTACGCTCTGCAGAATCCTAAACACACCTGCCTTCGCCAACAACCCAGCATCCGTTATGATGACTGTAGTGCTCAGAGCACACTCACTTAGCAAACCTGGTTAATTGGTTACCCCAACGTGATTTGCACAGACAGCACTCTGACTTGTTGTTGCCTGAAACATTAATGATTATTGACACGCCGGAGAGCAGAGAGCAGGCTCTCTGTGTGTGTCGTGTTTTAAATGACTTAATGATCCCCCGGAGATTGTATGATTCCCTGAATCAAAAAGCCTGGCACGTAAGCTTGACTCTTCGGTCACATTGTCTGGCAATGCTGTCTGTCAGGAGATACAGGGTCCGGGTTTCGAGTGGAGACTTACATTCCGCTCAAACCGCAAACCGGTTGAAGGCCAATATGGGGGTTATGGGTTGGGGGGGTGACGGGGGGTTAACCAGATGGTTACTAGGCAGATATATGGCTAGCTTGAGCATGCCATGGAAGAAAAACCACTAGCAACGGCTTGTCATTGTCATTTGGTGTCAAACGGTGGAATCGATGGAGGAATACGTGAAACGCTCAGAATCTAATCATTGGAAAGGAAAATTTGTCACGTGTCTGGATACGGATAAAAGTGAAATTTATCTGACAAAGCAAAGGGAGACCAGAATGGCTATTTCTAGCTTAGACACCATCATCAGCCACTCATACCTAATCTCAAGGGTTGGAACCCCCGATATTTGAACCCGGAACCTATGGTCATTGAGTTCGATACTCTACCTCTAGTCCACGGGCTCCTTGCTCTGTCAGTTGAGAGCAGGAATAGGATGAACGTATGTGTCCCAGATCAAGTAGAGAAAGAAAATAACATCCTGAAACCTGGCATTTCGTAGCATGGCAGGTGTACACTGGGGTCCTAGTGACCGTATCAAACTCTGAGAAATAGGATTTTCGTCTATAAATGCAACTCACAAGTAGAAGATGCGATCGCTGCCTAACGTTTTGGATTCTGTAGAGGACTCTTTATCATAGGTAATCGTACAATACTGCGAAACACGTACAGATTGCGCAGTATTTAAAGTTTGTTGCGCACTATTATCATCGGCTCCAAAAACCAGTTGATGGGTTTGACTTACTTAACGCCCTGTGATATGCCCACCGCCCAGGGTCGTAATTGGTGCGGAGGTAGCAAATTTAACTCCTAATTATGAACTGTACTGCGTGCGGTCACTTTATTTTTTAACATACCAGTCATTAAAGTTTCACCCTTCGCCATTCCTCCCTTTGAAGACAATTTGTGGGACGAAGGTGGATTTTCGAGGCGGTGGACGCTAAGAGACAAACTGTGGAGGGCTATATATTAAAATGCTGACTACAGTAAGGGAGGCAGCAATCAATACCCGACATACACGCCATCGACGTTTGGATCATCAGGTTTGATGGTGCTCACCGCATCCTCCAAACAGGTTGGTGCATGGAGGGTGACTTAGGCGTGAATTACTTTTTAGTTTTCGTTGACTTGCATTGCATCTATCGCACTCTATCTCTTCCATCTCCCACCAGTGCCCGATGCCAAGACAGGGTCGGAACACCGAGACGGGATCACGCGCAAGGCCACACATCCACATGTGCCAGCACGCTCGACTGGGATCCCACCTTCTCGGAAGTGTTACAACGCCCACATAAGTGAAGGAGTTATTGGGGCCTGACTTTAAGTCCGCTTTTAGCCATTCCTCATAAAAAGACATAAACTGAACTGGTAGCGCGGCTTGAGTTATCCCGTAAGTTGGCAACTCTCCAATCCGCGGTTTTCATCGCACACTAGTAAATTCAAGCACGTGAGGCTGTTTATAGCGAGGAACCAAAATGACAAGTTCAGGAGTTTTTCACTGCTTACGATGTTTCAAATAATTCAAATTTCTTCTATGCGGGTCACACATCTTGGTAGGAACCATGTTAATGAAAAAATTTCACATCGCTCATTGCTCACAAGTGGGTGTAGATAATTGTTTCATCAAAGTGGTGTGTATTGAGACAAAGATATATGAAAATCTCTCGGGACACCACGGTCAAGTTTTCCGATGGCTAAAATGGGTTGCACTGCAGAAACATTAACGCTCATCTTGTTTTGTTAAATTTCTCTCTCCGATGCTATATTAAATCAGAAATTCGAGTATTTTTACTATCGATGCGGCGAACGGCAAAATTATCATTACGCACTTTTCGTGGAATACGAAAGGTAATATGTGCAAAATGTTTTAAGCAAAACACGCTAGAAGTATAATTTTATCGATGGCAAATTAGAACTGTAAGAATGGGATTAACCATGAGGCTAAGCAAGTGGAGATTTATCTCAATAGATATTTGCAACTGTTTCATATAAGGGCGAGAACTGCGACTACTACAGACGATTAATTGCCAGAAATTGAATGTTTTTCTAGAATTTCTGCTTTGGTCCTATATTCATGATTAAGGAGAACTTGGATCAAACTATCTTGGTTTTGAAGTAGTCTATCTGCTTTAAAACCACAAACTTAGCTTAAAATGATTCAATTTACTTTTTATTTTCCTCATCTCCTCACAGAGGCTTTCTACAGGACTTCGAGAAAAACCCATCGAGAATCTTGGAGACCATTTTCAAATTATCTTTCCACATATCTTGTCCGCCATAAACCACAAAGTCCCCATCACCCACACCTCGGTAAAAGAACCGGAGTCATGTTAACGCGCATGGTTTAAAACACTCCTTCCGTTTGATGCTATCTAGAATTAAATTATCTTCTGGCTATTGCGATTTTCAGTCTTCATTTCTATCACCTTTTTACCCAGAGTTCTCACTTAAATAAGCATCCCTGTGCGCACTCTGCTAACATTTCCCACTCACTTTGTAAGTTTTCATTGTGGTTGCATGCTGTTTACACAGCCAACCTACGGTGCTCCTCACTACAGCTCACGCGAGCTGCTCGAGTCATGGTTCTCAGGCCTCCAGTTCATCGACAAGCGCAGTGACTTTGCGTTACCATACTGCGTTCTGAGACATTGTCTGAGCAAGGCAAACAATCACGTGGGAAGGGTCGCGCCCAGAAACAACAGCTCGGATGACAGCGAGCATAACTGTCGCGCAATAACCAAGCCCGCATCCAACACGGACGAGGAATCCAGGCAAATTAATGAGTTGAACGTGAAGTGTCAAGCCCGTTCCGCACCAATTAAAATCCAGGCAGTGGCTTCAGAAGTGGATAATTATTGTATGCACGCAGATATCCACTGTGAACTATAAATGCCGTGCACCGAGTGCAGGTTTCAATTCTTTCTGCGGATGATTATGACTATGATACCATTTCTTATGATTAGTGCATCCAAAGGGAATCCGAAACGTCAGTTCAATAAAACTCTTGTACCAATGGTCATACCTCCTTCTTCTGAATTCTCAATGTGTAGTTTTCCTAATACTCCATTGTGTGAGCAGATTGCTCAGTCTCAACAAAAACCAACGATGCTGTCTTGGCACTAAGGACTGCCACCTTCCACCTATCAGCAAATTCCGTGTTGAACTTAATAAAGATGGACATAACACTTGTACAGAACACACAATGAAAATTTCTGTCTTAGTGATGGCAACGGAGGAAGGGTAGTTTTTTTCGAAATTGCCGTGACAATCGTAACAGTTGGTAACATCACCAGTGTCAGAGCTCCAGGATTGACAAGCAGACCACTTTCCGGTCTTGAGCCTGCCTCTCGATTTTATATGTTTTTGGAATCGGTAAAATCGGGCCGGCCTGCAGTTCAGCCTGTCATTGTGCACCCGATTGTCTTTGATTAAAAATAGTCATATATTCACTCCATAGAGATTTAAAGCTATTTTTGGTAATGCAGCGAACGTATTAAGTATGTTAGGCAGATAAGTTATTAACAACCAATATGTCGTCATTTTAAATAGTAATCAACTCCCTATGAGAAGTACGCAGGCAGCGTGAAATGGGCCTCCATTCTCAAAAAAATGGTAAAGTAAAAGCTATACATGAGGCCTCGATATCACAGGAGCCTGGGTGGAATTCTAATGAAGATAAGTGGCCAACGAAATGGGAGCTTTATCAACTGTGTGCGCCTAAGGTACTTCTATCGTTTGAATGACTGGTGGCCAGTAAACTGGCATAATAAACATATTATTATCATGATATACTGTAGGTTTTTGAGAGAATGAAGCAGATAAATATAATTTCGTGAAGGTTTTCTCAATTTCCATTGGTCTATTTTCGGCGTCAAGGAGAAATCTGTACATAAAAGACAAAGAAATGTAAAGGTTAAAATAATTGATGTTAAGATAAGTTTACATTTTTCGGTTGAATGCAGGTTAGCTACTTCGTGACGTTATTTAAATTGGCAACTTATTGCAACCAAAGGTATGCCTGGAAGGAAGATAGAGAGAACGCTTCGATGGGGAGGATGCAGGTGATGGTTTAATCAGCGCGGAAGTTCAAACGTTCAAAGTACAAAAATCTTGTAAAAGATTTGAAATATTATTAAGGCTTCCAGTCTCCAGAACTGAAGAAATCACAATTTCCTTAACTGGCATCTAGTTGAATAGGAAGAATCTGAAAGTGTCAGATATAGGAGTTATCTCGTTAAATATTGATAGACATTTTCGTTTTTACAGCCAAAATTGTGTGCTTGTCCTCTCAGGCTCCATTGTATGCTGCTCCGTGAGTTAGGAACTGAATGGTGTTGAAAATACCGAAGAGAATCGTAAAGCTTTATCGGTCATAGAAGGCAAGTTAAAACGCAGTTTCTTTGTTATTCTCGTAGAGTCTAGTGGTGCAAATATGAGCCAAGCTTACAATCACTAAATCCAGAGAATCTATCGCAGGAGGTTAAGATAGTTAAACCCTAGCAACTGCGAGCATCAGACCATGGTTCCTTAGGAGATAAGAAGTTTTTGCAGTCAAAAATAGTAGAAATAATTTATTCTGTGTACAGAGGAATGGAGAATAAGCAGGAAGAATTTTGATATCAGAGCGCATGACCAGCTAGGAGGCTAGCCGGGTCCTAAGTGTGGAAATTGTTAAAAGGACCTATTTCGAGCAATTTGTGAGTCAACTTCAGGATGCTGATTGGCCCACCCAGTCTAAAGTACGTGTATGCGCCCCATTCGCGCGAATGCGAAAGTTGGGCGTCACCTGCGGATATCGTCCATCGCGCCAGGTCGAGCGACTAGGCGACCAAAACTGGCACCCAAGACCACGTATCTGGCGTCTCGCGTTGGTAGGTTGACGGCAGAAGCACTACAAATTCACCCTATCGGCTACCCATCGATATTTACTCCAAGCAACCTTGTTTATGGATCCCCTGATGCGCTATGAGCATGAACTCAAAAGACTTTAAACTGATGGACATGGTAGTACTTCTAATGATTGAAGGTCAGGTAGCAATTAATATTTTGCCTTTAGATGTTTATGATTTTTACTTAGATGGCGTCCACATGGTCATTACTGTTGCGCGACCCATGTTTTGGTAACCACGCCATCGGACGTATACAAGATCTCTATTTTCGGCAAAGGGTTGCTTTATAAGGGAAGTAGAAGCCAATAGTAGGGATTCACAATAAAACTTTATGGATAAAAAGTAAAATTTATGAATAACGTTGCTATTTATTTCAGGGCATTGGTCAAGGTGCAGCCATTTTAGATTCCCGAGCTCAAAATGTAGAACAAAATCAGATAACAAAAGCCGTCATTTGTTGCTTGTGCTTCAGCCGTCATAATGTTTTGTACCATTGTATGCTTACTCATCAATTAAGCCATCTCCCACTTCATACTTAGTGAAATTAACCCTTCATTTTGACTAAAGCTTATCCACATACCAAGATATAACTCAGAAATACTCAAGTAACTGTATTAATTTTGGCCTTCTTAAAACTAAGTTCACTTATTAATAATTTGATCAGTAAATCTGTTAAATCAGGTAAGTTATTCAATGAAGGTTTGCCTTGAAAACATCATCAAAAAGAAACAGATATAAAAACCCTCCCTAATGTGTAGTCAACGAAGAAGAAGGTTACAAAACGTTGAAGGATATACTTTGAGTGGGTATATTTTGTTTTACTGTGCACATGGTATATAATACCCTAGCCTTCTGTAAATCGTGTAACTTCGAAAATGTATTCGGGCTGCATCTGCATCTTGATATGTTTCATTCAAGCTTGGGGTGCTCAAACTAGGCTTCATAAAAGAGGTACCTGTTTGTTTTATCAGTTATGGCTTTCGCATTTCATTAAAATTGTGGAAAAGTTTTACTTTTCAATATTACTTTTAAATCTTACATGCTAATAGAAATATGCAATCGCTGCTAAGTAGATGAGCATTAAATAACGTAAATGTGAACTCTTAGGCCATCAGCTGAATATAATGTCCATCAATGATTAAGACTGTAATTCAAAAGATGCCTTTTACAGTCAAGATAGTGCTTCTGCTGGCTGATAGATGCTAAATTATTAAAATATTATAGATTTTTAATATTCAAATAACAAACCAAAATTAAAACAGCACAGTCATTTTCTCAAGCTGCATATGGTTTGTTTAATTGAAAGATATCTATATTGCATGAGATTGAAAACCATGCTATTGCTGCTTTCAGTATTGCAATTGCCAAATAATACTTTTTATCTAAAACTTGAGTGAACATTTGACTGAAAGTTGTTGAGTGATGTATTGGTTAGACTTTTGTCTGAACAGAAAAATGTTTTTGTGTTTTAGCTGCCGCCTTCTCTTCTTCGTATGACCTGCGTATCCTAAAAATTACGAATGACGAAATACTTTTGGGCTGGAATTCGTACGGCTACAACGATTCACATATACTATTCTACAAAGGGTATGACCTTTCCTAAATAGCTTGAAACCAATTGATTTATCTTAAATATAGTTTGGCACTACAATCTAAAATGAATGCAATTGTTATATGATTTTATGGATTTTTATAAGTGCATTTTTGCAGCTTTGTTAAACATGTTAAACAAAGGCATAATGATTGGCATTTCACGAATCAACAAGCTCCTTACCCAGGTTCATTTCCATTTGATTTCATAACTCATGCTCTACTCTGTATAAAAGTATTGTAAAAGATAATGCTCGCACTTGCTGCGACTAAAGTTGGAACGCCTAAACAACAGCAGAAGCTTGGTCCTTTGCCTTGATAGGTATGTTCCATTACACTGTACAATGTTATTCGCTGTCGATAAATTCAGCGATGCACGATTAAGGGTTTTAGAGCGTAAATGCCTGGAATGCAATACCTTAGTAAGACATAGCTCTTTGTCATGCATATCTAATGGTATTAATACCTCTAATCCAAGCTCACTTTTCTTTTCGTTATTTCGAACGAATTCTTGTTATAAATAAACTTGAAATCTGACCAAAAGATAAATACGGGATTATGTGTCATTTTTCATAGAAAGGGGTAGGGAAGGGACCTGTAGCCACTACTTCTTTGATTGGATCAACAGTCCTGAAGTTGTTAAATAAAAGTTCACAACATTGTTTTTTTTGACAAACAACTGTTTTTATTTTGAAAAGATGAAGAAAACTTTTTGTGCCAAAGAAAAGACTAAAATACTTCGTTGTTTCACACCTCATTAGTTCATTAACGATGCACGTCAATTTGCAGTAACCGGTCTTCTAATGGCTTTGAATATCACTACACATACTTTAATACATTAAGTAAAATTCCAGAAGAAATGTAAGGAGCTTCTACCACATATAGATAGCGCATTTATATAGTACAATGTGAATATGTTTACCGTTAATACCTGTCTTTACGGGAGACAAATACTTAAGAACCAAATTAAAACTGTTATAGCTGATCAGGACAGGGAACCTATTGTGCTTTTTTTAGCCATTTTCCAAAATACCCTGTAAACTGCATCGTTTCGAGCTATGCGTTAACTTATATGCATGCAATGCTTTTTACCCCGGTGAAAACCAATCGAGATATCTGCACACTTCTATATAGCATCAATATTTTACAATAAATCATGAATGAGCGAATCAACGAAAGTCACCCGCACACGCGGTTTTAATTTTTAATGCTAAGCGTGATATATTTTACGAACCAACATTGAGTTTTCAATTAACATTTGAGTTACAATCAGATGGCCTCCGTGGAAAAACCGCGTTATTCTATTCCAATCAAAGTAATATCACTAATTCTTTCAAAAGATATAATGTTGGTTCATGCGTATTCCAAACGAACATAATAGTCTTAAGCTCAAATCCTTGTTTGCCGATGTAGTACTCTCACAGAATGCAAAAAACAAGGCCCCTTGCAAATTCTGTGATTTATGAAAACTTAGAAATGAATAAGCCGAAGCGAAATTATCTTTGCAGCCTGTTAATACAATTTTCCCCTCTTCTTCTCCCTCTTCAAGGAGACATGAACACAGAGTGTATAAGTACATAATGTTAGAAGCATTGCGCTACTGGATTCTTGCCACGCCGATTTTTAGTAGGAATTTTAAAAATTGTAGGTAGGCGTTCAGCGATTTGAAACTAGACTCACTCGTTCCATCCTAGTTTGGTCTCGCCGACAGCCAAACAACGGCAAGTGGTGTAAAAGGTTACTTACAAAGACAAAGAAGACTGCGGTGGCCTCTTCTGGCTTATAAGGTGTCACCAGCCAGCCATACAACACCTCAGCTAGTACACCACCCTAATCTCAAACTCCAAATTTGTTAGCTAGAAATCAAATTCGTTATCTCATTGCTTCACGTGCACTTGCCTTGCCCTTTTCGATAAACAATACGCAAAATGTAGATAAGCTTTAAGCAAGTGGGTTGATGACCGTTTTCGTGCCATTTTTTCTCGAGCCAGAACTTGAAATTCCATTCCGTTCATCTTTTTTGAAAATTTTCTGCTGCCGATATCTAGACGTTTTGTGATTTGGTTTGATGAGAGTCTATATGATAATCGCAAACTCAAAGCCTTACTTTTATGGCATGAATACCATCAGTAAAATCGGATTTGAGCACGTTTTGGTTAAGGCATATGCCATTGCATTGCTGGATAGGTTCGCCCAAATGCAAGTTAATGGTGAGCCAAATTTGAGCAAGGCAGAAAGTGGCTTTTCCTTTTTTTATTTTTAAGATGCCAGTTCGCTGAGTTTGTTTATAGAACGTCAACGGTAGCATTGTCCATTTTTGACGTACAGTGTCAGCAAATCTTAAAAAAATATGCAGATATATATGTCAATTTATGCGGCACAGCAACTGAATCACATACCCTGACTCTGAGCTAAGCAAGTCAAATTGACTTGAAGCGATGTTCGACCAAGAGACAGTCTAGCGAATCAACGCAAAACGAGACCAATTCTTACTTTTATGCGCAAATGGAGGTCAGGATCAAACCAGTTCGTCCTGCCCTTTTACTAGTGAGTTTGATGTGTGCTTAGTAAAGCAGTATCATTTGCGTGACAAAAATAATTGACATCGGTGAAGTGAGCACTAAATAAGTACTGTAGGCCTTTTAGACCCGCATAAATATTTCCCGTATCTGACCTTTTACCTTCAGCTCAAGCTAAAATTGCTTGAGGGGACATATTTTGCTGTGAAACCCAGCGATAGACTCTTGGCACATCGCTCATAATCCATTTAGAAGTGCTGCCTTTTTCCTTCAAAATTGCTGCGAGTCCCAGGAAGTAACTGGTGAGGTAATACAATTTGTCGGCAGTTCCTGCTACCTCACACAGCTTGATTGAAAACTGACAGTTTCCCTTTCCTCTTCAACTTCTTACGTTTCGATTATAAGCTACGGCTTATTATCGGTCTCTTGCTACTGGGGAAGGGAGGATGAAATCAGGAGCCCGACTGAGACCAGATGCCACATAAATGGTCAGAGTTCAGCAGACGACCTCTCATTTATGCACACAAACTCCATAGATTCCTCTCTCCCTCCACCCCATACCTTTCGCTCCCCTCCCCCCCCTTTGAACCCAATAATTGACAACAGCGCTGCCTGCACACAAAGGGCACCCACGAGAATTCAAACTGAGATGAAATTAAGTCACTCAGCTTTTGTGTCGAGAAAGGTCAGGTACAGGCAAAATTACGACCCTCTCCCTGTGTGAGAACCTGGCTCGTCTCGGTGCTCCGTTTGCACAGGTAAGAAAAAGGAGCGGAGCTGAGAGTGAAATACTCCGGAGATACTGGAGGTCACCGGTGAAGCTGCCATTTCCATGTCCGTTAATTCATGCAAAAACTGCAAGTACCTTCTGCCTGAAGACACTTGAGCTTCCTCAACTATGGAAACCCATACTGCCGATTAATATTAGTAACGTACAGCATTAGAGTATGTTGTCTTGAGCCATTTTACAGTTTACAATAGATACGCAAAGCACAGACGTAAACACGCTTTGCGTCAATAGCAGTTTAACCTATAGTTTCTGCTAACGTTTCCGCTGCTGCCTGATATAACGTAGAGTGATTCGGTTTACCCGTTTGTTCGCTTGCATCTTCATAACGGTTTTCATACAGCAATTTCAGATAAATTTGAGGTTAATTAACTTGAAAACCCGTTAGTTTAGCGCTCGCAGAATCATTTTTTTATGTTGATCCAGATTCACGTCAATAGTTACCATCATGTTTTGGGCAGTTTTAGTTTTGAATTAGTCGATGAAATTTGTGTTCATATGCACAAGATATATTAGTATGTGAATATATAATAGAAGACGGTATTTCAGACAAACGATAAATTAGCAGAGGACAGTTGAGAGCGTTACCTTTATGCTTTTGGGAGCCCGTTTAACAGTTGCTGCTGAATATAATCATTACTATCCTCATCCAAATGGACACTGCTATACGCTGATAGCTTCCATCTTCGATGGACACAGAAACAGCCTCTGCCTATTGAAAAATGCAAGCAGGGGAGAATATGCTGTCCGCATGGCGAGAGGCTGAAACGGGTATTTACATGCATGCTTGAGAGAATTAATACACCATAGGCATTTCATCAATCTGTCCTGTTGTCAGTAGGTTGTAATTTAATCCAGAGAAGTTGCTGTATAATTGTTCGCTATCACCCAAACCAGTTGTTTTCTCATCTTTTTTCGCAAATTGGCACAATTGAGGCATAGCTAAAAGTCATCTATCGCGAGGTAAGAAAGCCTAGTTCACCTTTGGGAGAAATTATTGTTGTCTTCTCGTGTTTATGCTAGAATCTTTCACTCAACCAAACATGCACCTTGTCCATAAGTTACGAGGTCAACCAAGGCAAAGTTGTGCGCGGGCTTACAATACAGGCGCTGTTATGATTAAAAACCATTTGATTGGACCATAAGGCAAGGTGGAATATAACATTTATCCTAAACGCTGATGGAAAAAGGCTCGCAGGTCAGGCACAAGGTGGAGACCCTGTGTCTTACTACGACCAATCCTGTCTCCAAGCAACTTGATCTAGACAAGCAAACGTGAATGTGGCCGCTAGCTCCCGGCAGATGTCGAGGTAGATTGTGATGTTGCCTTCTTTCTGTATTCCCTGTGACGACTCCGGGATGTGAGGTCTCAGCGTTTGAATTTTTGTTCATGTATTTATGTTTGTGTAAGAGAGAGATCAACGATTTTTGATTTTAAAAAAATTGTGTTGGCTCAACCATCCAGACTTATCACAGATTCAGCATGTTAACCTCTCCTCATGGTTATCTTGACCCCCTATTAATGCCGGCACCAGGTGTGAACGGAGAGTTTATTGCGGTTGATGCTACGTAAGTCGACTATCACTGTAAGCTAATCCACACGCACATTGCTGTCCCTGCACCCATCCTGTAATGGGGGGCAGGGTGGAAATCTGCGGAAGCGACCACCAAACGGTCCTTGTTGATCTTGTCTTGTCTTTGAAACATTGCGTGTTTGATAAAGAATATAAACCAGATGTTGCGGAATTTTGTGCTGCTTGTCACTCACTGCTCCAAGATAATTGCCATAGTCATCTCATGTGACAGATCGTCTTTCGGAGGAAGAAAGGCATTTGGTTTCCTGAGTTTTCTTACTCATCCTTGCCAGGACCTTTAGGTTAAAATTCTACACCTGATTGGTTTATTTCCCATTTGCTCGCCCGGTAGTCACTATATCAAAAACATGGATCAGATTTTATTGTTTTATCTTCCAGGACCGACGAACCGGACTCTCAAGCAAAGAGCATACGACTGGAAAAATATACGACTACATATGCACTACCAATAACCAAAACGGGTCCGAAATGCCTAACGATTGGCATTTCAAGGAAAGACAGATTTCCAGCGCAAACGCTTGATATCTGTTCTCAGGGTGCCGGCGTAAATTTAAAGTAGGTTGAAGAATATGTTAAACCTGCCGTAAATTGTCTACTGATAATATGTCCGTAGGCACATTAATCTGAGTAGAGTTATTCTCGTTCGGGCTTGCTGCAGAGATGAATGTTCACAACATTTTGTTTACTTTTCTACAGCATCGGATATGGTTCCCTTACCATGACCGCCAGAATCCCAAAGACAATACCTGCTGAAGATGTTGCTGTCCTGTTCAAGAAGGGCAATAAATGTTTTCTTGTCATCACCCATGCGGGTGCCGCAGACGTAAGGTCAAAACGTTTTTTGAATTTATCTACTCTGAACGCTTAAATATGAATGATATATGCTGACAGACTTGTACTTACTGTTATTCGCAGACGCAAATGTCCCTTGATGCAAGAAACTTTGATATATGACAAGATAAACACAGTTTATCGTCGCGCCTTTTATTCAAAAAGGACTTGTTGCCTAGTATGAGCTTGAATTCAGTTCGCTGGCGGTTGAGACTTATATTCTTATAAATATTAGTAATAAGTAGTAAACTTTAAGTTGCATGAGCTGTTTAATCTGTATTTTTAAGAACTCTAAAGCAAGTTTGGAAATTTTTGGCTTTTTAAAATGTTAGATAAAATACGACGATTAACATGTAAAAATGTAAGGCTGTTATAGAAGTAATGCAGGACTTAATTTTTGCTGGGGTGTATTTTCCTTTAGAACACCCTGTTCTCAGACTGCTCAAACGGTCTCACGGAACATCGCATCGCAGTTGATTTCAAAAAACGGAATGCGGAGGCGGAAATTACATTTATACCCCTCTTCTCTGTCAGTAAACTCCTTTCAAATGCAATCAAGGTTACTCCAGGTAAACTTTGCTTAAGAACAGAAAGTCTTAACGTGTATTTACTTTCCTTGGTACTGCGTGACAATTCCTTAGGTACTAAAAGGCATACTAAGAGTTGAGGCGCGGAACATTCTAAAAAAAATATCTAACTGGAACTTTCATCTCTAACAAACTTTGGTAGGATTATGTCGTGGGGTCAGATATTTTTGTATAAATAATAGCCAACTACTTAAACATTTTCAGTAAATCTTTTTTCATGGACGCTTTGTTTTTCGCGCGAAAACTGAGCCTGTGTATGTAGAGCTACTGAAAATGTGTAAGCTGGCGGCTATTATTTCTAAAAAATATCCGATTTCACGACATAATCCTGCAAAAACTTTTTATCTTAGCACATGGATGTTAAAACATTACGCGTTTCTGAAACGCAAATGGTGCTTAGACCCATGCTACTATCGAGCCGCATAAGAAATCATTATTTTTGTTTCCTCCAATTGCCGTTGCTTGGGATCCTTACTTTATGCTTTTACCTTCTCCACAGAGTTTGGTCTTCTCAGCCTTGAAGTTCTCGGTGCTGATTCAATTTGGTTGGGTTGGAATTCTACGGAGACAGCCTCCAACGCCGTATTCAAGGCTTTCGTAAACTATGTAGCCAGTCCGACGTGCGCTGTTCCGGACGCAGGCGGGGCCCTCGAGTGCGTGATTGGCGGACTTGTGGGAAACACCGTCTACAAGGTGCAACTGTACCTTTGCACCAGTGTTGAGGAATCGAGCCTCTGTGTGGTGGAATCTCCTCTAGAGGTTGTGAGAACTCCTCCCAGCAGTAAGTGTTTAGTTACTTTTTTAGTACTGCTATAAACAGCCACCTGAGAGCCAAATGTTAAACAGTTCGGTGGAATCAATTTTTTACTTTTGACAGGGGAAAAAGCCAACCCCAAGGTTTTATGTGTCGATTTGATTCCTTCAAAGTTTAACCAGCACTCACTTGGGCCTCCTTAACAGCAGTGTTGGTACACTTACTGTAAAAGGGCTTACCATTCCTAGTGTTTTCGATCGAAAAACTGGCAAGACGTGGACCTGGTGGCTCAATGGATAGGACGGTCGTCTCTAGCTCACTGGTCCCGGGTTCAAAAATCGACTGTAGAGGCAGATTCTGCGGCTATATTTGAATCAGGTAACTCTGACCGATGATGGCTAGTGACCCAGATAAACGCGTATTTCAGAGTCCTAACGTTTGCAGGAATAAAAAAATGGTAACTTAAAGTTGGCGAGTAACATAATAATTTCGTTGAGTAAAAAATTTGAGGTGTCCACAACTTCGCCAGACGAAACAAGCCAGGATTGGTGAATCCTAGGCGAGATCGGAGTACACCCATGTACTGAAATAAGGAGTTACTCTATGGCAACAAGTTACATAGTGGCGTATGTGCGCATTTCGGTGGAAGCATAAAACTGCAGTTTTCTAAACAACACGACGCCAAACCGACAAATGGCCAGTAAAGTGTAGGAAGGTTATCGTGTGCAGTCTACGCGAAAATAAAGAAATAAATCATCGAAAGAGATATCATTTTGGAAAGCAATTTGTCCTTAGTATACGAACCAAAGAACAGATGGACGTTGTTGTGCTTTTTCTAACGTTCACGTCTTCTCATCTATCCTTTTTCCAAAAATGTTTTCATTGAATGTTCTCCGTTCTTCTCATTGCCCAGCCAAATTCAAAGCACTTTGCCTCCTTAAAAATAATCATAAACTTAGTGCTCGGTTCAAAAGAAGATGCGAACAATAGATGTATCCTTCCTACGCAAATACTGCCTGCGTTTTATCGTGCTTAACAACGTACATTGGCTTCAGGAGACCGCCGCTACCGATGGTGTCCATCACCTACCCTACAGAATGGCTGGCGCAGTGATGGTAACATGCGTATGGCTTACTTAATAGTGACTGTAGACTTTCGCTGCACCTTATTCACTCGCATCTCTCTCACCCGCTTGCGCTTAGGGTCAGAATAGAATGAAGAAGGCCAAAGGCGACGTCAGTTGAAGCGGCTTACCAGGTTAAGTCGTCCATCTACACGTGCCCACACAATCCGATCCTCGTAGGTCACGCAAGATTTTCACACTATGGAGGATGGCGATTCAGAGCTCATCCGCAACATTATGCACGAACCTGTTCGTTCAAATTCGTGTGCACTAGTCACTGACTTCACGTAAAAACTCACTCATGAGGAAAAAGCCCAGAGTGACATGGGGGCTGCAGTCCTTAGACTCAACCTCACTCCCACGCCTAGGCAGCAGTCCACTGACAAAGCATGCATGAGGAATGGCACCAAAAAGTAACCTAATGAAGGATCATCCCTTCTGTATAAAAATGTTACCTAGGTCTCTGTTGGATGAATTGAGAGCCGCCATGTCGTTTTGCCGTCAAGGAGGATGTAGACAGCTGGTCACCTATTCCTCCCTTTATTCTATTTCTTTCCAGAACCCAATCCCGTCACCTTCACTGAGGTCAACTCGTTGGGTACAAAAGTCAGCTGGCATGCCCCAGACGGAAGTCATATCCATCTGCAGAAATACATAGTTCGGGCTCTGCCGGAAGTAAATTCCTCGGCTGCACCGGCTGAGTGCTCTCTCCCCGCGGACTTTGGTGCACTCTGGTGCATTCTGACTGGCCTGACCCCCAGCACCCTCTACAGTGTCTCTGTGTCAGTCTGCGCTGCAGCCTTCCAGCAGCACCCCGTACAATGCAGTCAGCCGTCGGACGCGGCTGAGCTGGCCACTGCACCTCTAGGTACGTTTGTTAGGTGCCTGCTTTTTGAAGGTAGAAATCCACTTTTTTCAGTAGAGTTCAGTTCAGTTTTAGTGGAGGAAAGAATGATAGGTAAGCGCTTAGGAGCTTTCTATTGGTGAAAAAAGGGGGCTGAAAACGGTATCGATACATTCAAAAAGTCAAGCAGTGGTTGTTCACATGATTGCAGGCGAAAAGTGAGCAAAAGGGAAATAATTAACAATAACAACTACTTGCTAATCACGAGTAATATAATTTGGGTGAATACCTCCGATCTGATTATTTGGTTATGTGCAAAGCATTTATGTCACTCATTGTAGAAATGTCGCAGTCAAAAGTACAAGAGACTTTTTTAAAGCTTACAGGTATACTAACACTATCTAATTTCGATGGCGCAAGCCCATACGTGTCTAATCTTTCATAAGTAGTAAAGCAGTTGGGTTGAGGTCGCGAATGCCGCAGACAAGTAGGTAAGCCCTCAAGCGTAGCTAAGCGTACGCTATAAACTGTGAACAGTTAACGATTTCATAAACAACTGTCATTTTTCAGCAATTCGTCATCAGGCGAAACTTTGCAGAGGAA
>JAYGXS010000727.1:0-20619 GCA_036362985.1 Ligula intestinalis
AAGACCCATTACCCCGTGCAAGAGTATCTAGGCAAAACCCTATACTAAACGCCCGACTGCCTACTCGTCTGGGCTATCAATCATCGTGTCACTCACCTCTAAGGGCACGAGGTGTTTGTGTTCTCAGGGCACTATAATCTGCCAGTTTTGGATCTGCGTGCTTTCGATAGCGTGAATGCGTAAACGAATGCGCAAGTGAGTCACAGGTCGCTTGATTGGCTCCTAGCAGTTGGTAGGTGCCTGTGATTGGCTGCCCAGGGAGCTCTTGTGTGCGGCGTGGCGCCGGAGGTAGAAAGCGCTACACGTAAACCCAACTGTCTTCTTCTGATTTCACATCTTCTCTCTCCCTAGTTCTACTTCAATTCAGTTTCATTATAGAATTTGAGAAGCCGACAGCACACAGGTTTCCCAAGATCAGAAGTCATGCTAAGACTCAACAAGTTGGACGAGTAAGAAAAAGCTTGTAACTGGTTCTGTGGGCACTTGCTACTGTCTCCTCAGGAAACTTGTGTGAGGCAGTGTCCACCGTGGGTCTTCTATCATCTGCAGCCAAATGGTTAAATTATCGCAAAGGTGTTAAGGCTACTAAGGTTTAACCTTAACGGCTGCGATCTTCCAGGACCGGTTCCTTAGCGGCTGAAAGAAGTCTCGGAAAGCCAGACTATTATGAACGATATATTGTTTGCAGATTGAGTTGAAGAATAGTTCATAGAAATGTTGGCTCGGTCAGGCGTACCTTCTACCGAGAGCCATGTGAGGGAGCAGCGGCGGCGCGTCCGCCCGGTGAGGGAACAGAATGACAAGTGAGTTTACCGTCAGTCATCCTTAGCGGCCACTCAATCCTCTCTCTGTCTCGCATCCTTGATGGTTATTGGTTGGACCGCACGAATGTAGACACCGTGTCTCGCGCGCTAGTTTGTCTGGTCGGAGGCTGGCCAAAAAGCGCATTCGCGCAAGGTCCTGCTCTGAGTGACCTTGCCTGAGCGTCAAGAGTTAGGTTGGCGTCGGGAAGAAACGACCACTACAGATTGGTTTCGACTGCTGTCGAGGTAAGTGCAATGACTCGCACGTCTAGATGATGAAGCAAGTCGGACTGCACGATTCATTGCTGGTGCTGGCTACTATCAAGGGTCTGAGGTGAAGGTTGTAAAGTCCGGCGAAGGCAGTTCATTATCAGCGCGACTGCCACTGATGTATGTTGCTCTAGCCTGCAAGGCCATGCGTACGCCCTTGTCCGAACCGTTCCTAGAACCGTCTACCTTGTCTTCTTGTCCGCCTTAAGCTCCTGGTCAGTTCCCCGCTGGTGCCGCCTGAGTCTTGGCACTAGGGTCACAAGAAAGTGAAGGCAATCAACGTAAGGCATTTAATGGATTGGTTGCAGGTGACAGGGGTATCGCAAGGGGTTAAGTGAGAGTTAAACCCAGGCAACTACGATCTTCAGACCATGGTAACTTAGTAGAGAAGAAATCGATAGAGGCCAGATTAGTAGGAACATTATGTATTGTAGACAGAAGAAAGGAAAATAGGTGGAAGGAGATAAGACTTGAAGAGCACACAACTGGCCAGGAGAGCCAGACGCGTCTTAGTGCTGTTTTGACAGCATTCAGGCCAGTAGACAGCGAGAAAACGTTCATTGGCTAGGTAACCTATGATAGGTTGGACAGCGTGTGGGCAGACATCGAGGTGGGCGGCCCAAATCCCGCGCGCCAGTAAGTTTGGCAGCCACCATGACCTTGAGGTCAAGGCGGATTGATATGATAAGAGGAAGGCTAGGCATCGGGCAGGCAGCGACCACTGCAGAGGCACCACGGCGGACACTGAATCTTGGCCCAACTTAAACTATCTTTAGTTTTTGTAGTTAAGAATCGTGGTTACATTTTACCCCAGACGATAGCGAAAATAAAGGCCTCGGTATAAGCCCACCATTCATCACTGCTCTTAAAAAGATATAATTTCGCCGCTTTCTCCAGTGGACTGTTGACCCTACAAAAACCATGGCTGTTGTGATTTGCAAAAAATTTCGTCAAATCAACATACAGCATCCTTTATGGTGCTAGCCTTTGATTATTCAATCAAAAATGAGGTAGAAAACCCCTTTTACTCTAAAGGAAATCTATCAAAGGGTCTTTGATAAATTTTGTCCCAGAGAGAGAGAGGAAATGAAACCAAATCAACGCAGAATGAATCTTCCATAGTGATTGTCTAGGGTTGATCAGATTCTGCACACTGGATTAGTTCTGCATCAGTTTCACTACCTCTCCATATAATAATGAAAGTGAAGGGAAAAAATACGCTTTATTTTATGGGAAGCCTTCCACAGTTTCAGCATAGAATGGACCCGTGCTCTGAGACCACGGGATAACTTAACGAAATGCTTAAAAATCTAGTGACTTTAAGAAAATATACATCTGTCAAGAGACGGGTCGAAACATAGCGTGCAGATTTCCGCTTCCTTTCTAAAGAGTTAGCGTACTAGGAATGGCAGTACATTATGCTTATATTCCGATATACAGCAGGACATATGTCGGAAGCCTTGGCGCACGGTACGAGAAGACTTCAATGGGCAAAAGAAGCCTATATAGTCCCACTCATATACGCTTGCCCCGGCATTTTGTCCTAACGAAATGGTTTTTATAGGGTTTTGGTGAAAAAGGATAGACAGAGAAGGCGATTTTAAGAAGTAACTGTAAAGTGAAAAAAATGTAGTCAAATATTTTTTTCCCGCGGCCGTTGGGAGTAAGTTGTTCCGCATGTAATTTCAAAGTGTGAGTGGCACTTTGCGCTGTACCAATCTAACCCCAGAATGGTTAGTTGGACCTCAGGTAAGATGCAGTAGGCGACCTCCTAACACTCATATCTATTTTTCGGGAATTTAAGGTAACCTGCTATTTGGTAATCGAGATTTTTCCCGCAAAACGAAAAGCGATAATACAGATACGGAAAATCTACAGATATAAATAAGCAACACTTCCAAATAAAATGAAACAGAAATGTATGTAGCATTAATAAAAGTATATTTCACTGCGTATCCTACCTCTCCAGCCACGATAGCCCGTAAACACAGCTGTCGTGGGACAACATGCTGGAAGTAGGAATTAATGAGTGGGACTACACAAGCTACTTTTGCCCTTCACAGCTTCTAATTCAGAGTAGAGGGGATGCGATAGGCAACCTCACCGAGGATTCGAGTAGCGATCTACTTATCCATTGTAAAGTGTCGCTAAAAAGCGTTAGAAACTCTAGCACTATTTGATTGTTTTCCCTGCATTCTGACTATTGCAAAAGCGGTTGAATTGAGAGAAGCCATTGAAAATGAATGCAAGGGAATAGATTTATGGTGTGTGAGATTTCATTGCCTTGCGTTTTCATTTGTGTCATGATCAAAATGGACGTAATTTTGGGAACATTCAATGAAAAAATAAAATTATGTGAAGTTTGTATATGTTTTTTGGGACACTGTTTTATATGCAGCATTGAATAAATTGACGTAGGCAATGCCTTATACGTATATTTTATGCTCTGAAAAAGAAAACGAAACGCGTTTTAAAATGAAATTCCCCCTTTCTAGAATTATAAAACGTATAAGGTGCCTATTAGGTGATACCTAAGAAGATGAATATAATAAATAAACTAACAAATAAACTTAAAAACTTAGTGCTATCGTGAAAAGAAAAAAAATACAGAATTGGCAATCACAGCTGCCCGTAAGCAACTGTGTGACAACAGGACATAGAAGTATGTTACGCATGGTTAAATTGTAACATAGATCCGATTAACAACGAACTCTCTTGTAAATTTATTTTCTGGGCAGTTAAAAAACTCCTTTATCGGTGGATGAGTTCAGTGAGCCACTGTTATTCAAAAAAATGAAGGAGAAAAAAACTGCTTATTTAGCCCACCAAACCGGAGCTGGTTCAGAAGCCGGCTCCCTGATGGGTCTAAAATGCATTGCGATTATGCTGCACACTAATTAATGTTTCTAACCTCCTTAAGTTATATTGTCGAATCAAAAATAATGACCATTATAGATGCTTTAATAAATATTTTGAGAGCTAGCACATCTACTGTAAGTAATGTGCACAGCCCCTGGTTACCGCACTCTACAGATCCAATCCCGAAGAGTATATTCTACGCTCTGCAGAATCCTAAACACACCTGCCTTCGCCAACAACCCAGCATCCGTTATGATGACTGTAGTGCTCAGAACACACTCACTTAGCAGACCTGGTAAATTGGTTACCCCAACGTGATTTGCACAGACAGCACTCTGACTTGTTGTTGCCTGAAACAGTAATGATTATTGACACGCCGGAGAGCAGAGAGCAGGCTCTCTGTGTGTGTCGTGTTGTAAATGACTTAATGATCCCCCGGAGATTGTATGATTCCCTTAATCAAAAAGCCTGGCACGTAAGCTTGACTCTTCGGTCACATTGTCTGGCAATGCTGTCTGTCAGGAGATACAGGGTCCGGGTTTCGAGTGGAGACTTACATTCCGCTCAAACCGCAAACCGGTTGAAGGCCAATATGGGGGTGATGGGTTGGGGAGGGTGACGGGGGGTTAACCAGATGGTTGCTAGGCAGATATATGGCTAGCTTGAGCATGCCATGGAAGAAAAACCACTAGCAACGGCTTGTCATTGTCATTTGGTGTCAAACGGTGGAATCGATGGAGGAATACGTGAAACGCTCAGAATCTAATCATTAGGAAGGAAAATTTGTCACGTGTCTGGATACGGATAAAAGTAAAATTTATCCGACAAAGCAAAGGGAGACCAGAATGGCTATTTCTAGCTTAGACACCATCATCAGCCACTCATACCTAATCTCAAGGGTTGGAACCCCCGATATTTGAACCCAGAACCTATGGTCATTGAGTTTGATACTCGACCTCTAGTCCACGGGCTCCTTGCTCTGTCAGTTGAGAGCAGGAATAGGATGAACGTATGTGTCACAGATCAAGTAGAAAAAGAAAATAACATCCTGAAACCTGGCATTTCGTAGCATGGCAGGTGTACACTGGGGTCCCAGTGACCGTATCAAACTCTGAGAAATAGGATTTTCGTCTATAAATGCAACTTAGAAAATGAAGATGCGATCGCTGCCTAACGTTTTGGATTCTGTAGAGGACTCTTTATCATAGGTAATCGTACAATACTGCGAAACACGTACAGATTGCGCAGTATTTAAAGTTCGTTGCGCACTATTATCATCGGCTCCAAAAACCAGTTGCTGGGTTTGACTTACTTAACGCCCTGTGATATGCCCACCGCCCAGGGTCGTAATTGGTGCGGAGGTAGCAAATGTAACTCATAATTATGAACTGTACTGCGTGCGGTGACTTTATTTTTTAACATACCAGTCATTAAAGTTTCACCCTTCGCCATTCCTCCCTTTGAAGACAATTTGTGGGACGAAGGTGGATTTTCGAGGCGGTGGACGCTAAGAGACAAACTGTGGAGGGCTATATATTAAAATGCTGACTACAGTAAGGGAGGCCGCAATCAATACCCGACATACACGCCATCGACGTTTGGATCATCAGGTTTGATGGTGCTCACCGCATCCTCCAAACAGGTTGGTGCATGGAGGGTGACTTAGGCGTGAATTACTTTTTAGTTTTCGTTGACTTGCATTGCATCTATCGCACTCTATCTCTTCCATCTCCCACCAGTGCCCGATGCCAAGACAGGGTCGGAACACCGAGACGGGATCACGCGCAAGGCCACACATCCAAATGAGCCAGCACGCTCGACTGGGATCCCACCTTCTCGGAAGTGTTACAACGCCCACATAAGTGAAGGAGTTATTGGGGCCTGACTTTAAGTCCGCTTTTAGCCATTCCTCATAAAAAGACATAAACTGAACTGGTAGCGCGGCTTGAGTTATCCCGTAAGTTGGCAACTCTCCAATCCGCGGTTTTCATCGCACACTAGTAAATTCAAGCACGTGAGGCTGTTTATAGCGAGGAACCATAATGACAAGTTCAGGAGTTTTTCACTGCTTACGATGTTTCAAATAATTCAAATTTCTTCTATGCGGGTCACATATCTTGGTAGGAACCATGTTAATGAAAAAATTTCACATCGCTCATTGCTCACAAGTGGGTGTAGATAATTGTTTCATCAAAGTGGTGTGTATTGAGACAAAGATATATGAAAATCTCTCGGGACACCACGGTCAAGTTTTCCGATGGCTAAAATGGGTTGCACTGCAGAAACATTAACGCTCTTCTTGTTTTGTTAAATTTCTCTCTCCGATGCTATATTAAATCAGAAATTCGAGTATTTTTACTATCGATGCGGCGAACGGCAAAATTATCACCACGCACTTTTCGTGGAATACGAAAGGTAATATGTGCAAAATGTTTTAAGCAAAACACGCTAGAAGTATAATTTTATCGATGGCAAATTAGAACTGTAAGAATGGGATTAACCATGAGGCTAAGCAAGTGGAGATTTATCTCAATAGATATTTGCAACTGTTTCATATAAGGGCGAGAACTGCGACTACTACAGACGATTAATTGCCAGAAATTGAATGT
The DNA here is from genome assembly GCA_036362985.1 of Ligula intestinalis. Taxonomy (NCBI): domain Eukaryota; kingdom Metazoa; phylum Platyhelminthes; class Cestoda; order Diphyllobothriidea; family Diphyllobothriidae; genus Ligula; species Ligula intestinalis. The sequence goes on from JAYGXS010000727.1 coordinate 6,542, forward strand.
TTTTCTAGAATTTCTGCTTTGGTCCTATATTCATGATTAAGGAGAACTTGGATCAAACTATCTTTGTTTTGAAGTAGTCTATCTGCTTTAAAACCACAAACTTAGCTTAAAATGATTCAATTTACTTTTTATTTTCCTCATCTCCTCACAGAGGCTTTCTACAGGACTTCGAGAAAAACCCATCGAGAATCTTGGAGACCATTTTCAAATTATCTTTCCACATATCTTGTCCGCCATAAACCACAAAGTCCCCATCACCCACACCTCGGTAAAAGAACCGGAGTCATGTTAACGCGCATGGTTTAAAACACTCCTTCCATTTGATGCTATCTAGAATTAAATTATCTTCTGGCTATTGCAATTTTCAGTCTTCATTTCTATCACCTTTTTACCCAGAGTTCTCACTTAAATTAGCATCCCTGTGCGCACTCTGCTAACATTTCCCACTCACTTTGTAAGTTTTCATTGTGGTTGCATGCTGTTTACACAGCCAACCTACGGTGCTCCTCAGTACAGCTCACGCGAGCTGCTCGAGTCATGGTTCTCAGGCCTCCAGTTCATCGACAAGCGCAGTGACTTTGCGTTACCATACTGCGTTCTGAGACATTGTCTGAGCAAGGCAAACAATCACGTGGGAAGGGTCGCACCCAGAAACAACAGCTCGGATGACAGCGAGCATAACTGTCGCGCAATAACTAAGCCCGCATCCAACACGGACGAGGAATCCAGGCAAATTAATGAGTTGAACGTGAAGTGTCAAGCCCGTTCCGCACCAATTAAAATCCAGGCAGTGGCTTCAGAAGTGGATAATTATTGTATGCACGCAGATATCCACTGTGAACTATAAATGCCGTGCACCGAGTGCAGGTTTCAATTCTTTCTGCGGATGATTATGACTATGATACCATTTCTTATGATTAGTGCATCCAAAGGGAATCCGAAACGTCAGTTCAATAAAACTCTTGTACCAATGGTCATACCTCCTTCTTCTGAATTCTCAATGTGTAGTTTTCCTAATACTCCATTGTGTGAGCAGATTGCTCAGTCTCAACAAAAACCAACGATGCTGTCTTGGCACTAAGGACTGCCACCTACCGCCTATCAGCAAATTCCGTGTTGAACTTAATAAAGATGGACATAACACTTGTACAGAACACACAATGAAAATTTCTGTCTTAGTGATGGCAACGGAGGAAGGGTAGTTTTTTTCGAAATTGCCGTGACAATCGTAACAGTTGGTAACATCACCAGTGTCAGAGCTCCAGGATTGACAAGCAGTCCACTTTCCGGTCTTGAGCCTGCCTCTCGATTTTATATGTTTTTGGAATCGGTAAAATCGGGCCGGCCTGCAGTTCAGCCTGTCATTGTGCACCCGATTGTCTTTGATTAAAAATAGTCATATATTCACTCCATAGAGATTTAAAGCTATTTTTGGTAATGCAGCGAAAGTATTAAGTATGTTAGGCAGATAAGTTATTAACAACCAATATGTCGTCATTTTAAATAGTAATCAACTCCCTATGAGAAGTACGCAGGCAGCGTGAAATGGGCCTCCATTCTCAAAAAAATGGTAAAGTAAAAGCTATACATGAGGCCTCGATATCACAGGAGCCTGGGTGGAATTCTAATGAAGATAAGTGGCCAACGAAATGGGAGCTTTATCAACTGTGTGCGCCTAAGGTACTTCTATCGTTTGAATGACTGGTGGCCAGTAAACTGGCATAATAAACATATTATTATCATGATATACTGTAGGTTTTTGAGAGAATGAAGCAGAGAAATATAATTTCGTGAAGGTTTTCTCAATTTCCATTGGTCTATTTTCGGCGTCAAGGAGAAATCTGTACATAAAAGACAAAGAAATGTAAAGGTTAAAATAATTGATGTTAAGATAAGTTTACATTTTTCGGTTGAATGCAGGTAAGCTACTTCGTGACGTTATTTAAATTGGCAACTTATTGCAACCAAAGGTATGCCTGGAAGGAAGATAGAGAGAACGCTTCGATGGGGAGGATGCAGGTGATGGTTTAATCAGCGCGGAAGTTCAAACGTTCAAAGTACAAAAATCTTGTAAAAGATTTGAAATATTATTAAGGCTTCCAGTCTCCAGAACTGAAGAAATCACAATTTGCTTAACTGGCATCTAGTTGAATAGGAAGAATCTGAAAGTGTCAGATATAGGAGTTATCTCGTTAAATATTGATAGAAATTTTCGTTTTTACAGCCAAAATTGTGTGCTTGTCCTCTCAGGCTCCATTGTATGCTGCTCCGTGAGTTAGGAACTGAATGGTGTTGAAAATACCGAAGAGAATCGTAAAGCTTTATCGGTCATAGAAGGCAAGTTAAAACGCAGTTTCTTTGTTATTCTCGTAGAGTCTAGTGGTGCAAATATGAGCCAAGCTTACAATCACTAAATCCAGAGAATCTTTCGCAGGAGGTTAAGATAGTTAAACCCTAGCAACTGCGAGCATCAGACCATGGTTCCTTAGGAGATAAGAAGTTTTTGCAGTCAAAAATAGTAGAAATAATTTATTCTGTGTACAGAGGAATGGAGAATAAGCAGGAAGAATTTTGATATCAGAGCGCATGACCAGCTAGGAGGCTAGCCGGGTCCTAAGTGTGGAAATTGTTAAAAGGACCTATTTCGAGCAATTTGTGAGTCAACTTCAGGATGCTGATTGGCCCACCCAGTCTAAAGTACGTGTATGCGCCCCATTCGCGCGAATGCGAAAGTTGGGCGTCACCTGCGGATATCGTCCATCGCGCCAGGTCGAGCGACTAGGCGACCAAAACTGGCACCCAAGACCACGTATCTGGCGTCTCGCGTTGGTAGGTTGACGGCAGAAGCACTACAAATCCACCCTATCGGCTACCCATCGATATTTACTCCAAGCAACCTTGTTTATGAATCCCCTGATGCGCTATGAGCATGAACTCAAAAGACTTTAAACTGATGGACATGGTAGTACTTCTAATGATTGAAGGTCAGGTAGCAATGAATATTTTGCCTTTAGATGTTTATGATTTTTACGTAGATGGCGTCCACATGGTCATTACTGTTGCGCGACCCATGTTTTGGTAACCACGCCATCGGACGTATACAGGATATCTATTTTCGGCAAAGGGTTGCTTTATAAGGGAAGTAGAAGCCAATAGTAGGGATTCACAATAAAACTTTATGGATAAAAAGTAAAATTTATGAATAACGTTGCTATTTATTTCAGGGCATTGGTCAAGGTGCAGCCCTTTTAGATTCCCGAGCTCAAAATGTAGAACAAAATCAGATAACAAAAGCCGTCATTTGTTGCTTGTGCTTCAGCCGTCATAATGTGTTGTACCATTGTATGCTTACTCATCAATTAAGCCATCTCCCACTTCATACTTAGTGAAATTAACCCTTCATTTTGACTAAAGCTTATCCACATACCAAGATATAACTCAGAAATACTCAAGTAACTGTATTAATTTTGGCCTTCTTAAAACTAAGTTCACTTATTAATAATTTGATCAGTAAATCTGTTAAATCAGGTAAGTTATTCAATGAAGGTTTGCCTTGAAAACATCATCAAAAAGAAACAGATATAAAAACCCTCCCTAATGTGTAGTCAACGAAGAAGAAGGTTACAAAAGGTTGAAGGATATACTTTGAGTGGGTATATTTTGTTTTACTGTGCACATGGTATATAATACCCTAGCCTTCTGTAAATCGTGTAACTTCGAAAATGTATTCGGGCTGCATCTGCATCTTGATATGTTTCATTCAAGCTTGGGGTGCTCAAACTAGGCTTCATAAAAGAGGTACCTGTTTGTTTTATCAGTTATGGCTTTCCCATTTCATTAAAATTGTGGAAAAGTTTTACTTTTCAATATTACTTTTAAATCTTACATGCTAATAGAAATATGCAATCGCTGCTAAGTAGATGAGCATTTAATAACGTAAATGTGAACTCTTAGGCCATCAGCTGAATATAATGTCCATCAATGATTAAGACTGTAATTCAAAAGATGCCTTTTACAGTCAAGATAGTGCTTCTGCTGGCTGATAGATGCTAAATTATTAAAATATTATAGATTTTTAATATTCAAATAACAAACCAAAATTAAAACAGCACAGTCATTTTCTCAAGCTGCATATGGTTTGTTTAATTGAAAGATATCTATATTGCATGAGATTGAAAACCATGCTATTGCTGCTTTCAGTATTGCAATTGCCAAATAATACTTTTTATCTAAAACTTGAGTGAACATTTGACTGAAAGTTGTTGAGTGATGGATTGGTTAGACTTTTGTCTGAACAGAAAAATGTTTTTGTGTTTTAGCTGCTGCCTTCTCTTCTTCGTATGACCTGCGTATCCTAAAAATTACGAATGACGAAATACTTTTGGGCTGGAATTCGCACGGCTACAACGATTCACATATACTATTCTACAAAGGGTATGACCTTTCCTAAATAGCTTGAAACCAATTGATTTATCTTAAATATAGTTTGGCACTACAATCTAAAATGAATGCAATTGTTATATGATTTTATGGATTTTTATAAGTGCATTTTTGTAGCTTTGTTAAACATGTTAAACAAAGGCATAATGATTGGCATTTCACGAATCAACAAGCTCCTTACCCAGGTTCATTTCCATTTGATTTCATAACTCATGCTCTACTCTGTATAAAAGTATTGTAAAAGATAATGCTCGCACTTGCTGCGACTAAAGTTGGAACGCCTAAACAACAGCAGAAGCTTGGTCCTTTGCCTTGATAGGTATGTTCCATTACACTGTACAATGTTATTCGCTGTCGATAAATTCAGCGATGCACGATTAAGGGTTTTAGAGCGTAAATGCCTGGAATGCAATACCTTAGTAAGACATAGCTCTATGTCATGCATATCTAATGGTATTAATACCTCTAATCCAAGCTCACTTTTCTTTTCGTTATTTCGAACGAATTCTTGTTATAAATAAACTTGAAATCTGACCAAAAGATAAATACGGGATTATGTGTCATTTTTCATAGAAAGGGGTAGGGAAGGGACCTGTAGCCACTACTTCTTTGATTGGATCAACAGTCCTGAAGTTGTTAAATAAAAGTTCACAACATTGTTTTTTTGACAAACAACTGTTTTTATTTTGAAAAGATGAAGAAAACTTTTTGTGCCAAAGAAAAGACTAAAATACTTCGTTGTTTCACACCTCATTAGTTCATTAACGATGCACGTCATTTTGCAGTAACCGGTCTTCTAATGGCTTTGAATATCACTACACATACTTTAATACATTAAGTAAAATTCCAGAAGAAATGTAAGGAGCTTCTACCACATATAGATAGCGCATTTATATAGTACAATGTGAATATGTTTACCGTTAATACCTGTCTTTACGGGAGACAAATACTTAAGAACCAAATTAAAACTGTTATAGCTGATCAGGACAGGGAACCTATTGTGCTTTTTTTTAGCCATTTTCCAAAATACCCTGTAAACTGCATCGTTTCGAGCTATGCGTTAACTTATATGCATGCAATGCTTTTTACCCCGGTGAAAACCAATCGAGATATCTGCACACTTCTATATAGCATCAATATTTTACAATGAATCATGAATGAGCGAATCAACGAAAGTCACCCGCACACGCGGTATTAATTTTTAATGCTAAGCGTGATATATTTTACGAACCAACATTGAGTTTTCAATTAACATTTGAGTTACAATCAGATGGCCTCCGTGGAAAAACCGCGTTATTCTATTCCAATCAAAGTAATATCACTAATTCTTTCAAAAGATGTAATGTTGGTTCATGCGTATTCCAAACGAACATAATAGTCTTAAGCTCAAATCCTTGTTTGCCGATGTAGTACTCTCACAGAATGCAAAAAACAAGGCCCCTTGCAAATTCTGTGATTTATGAAAACTTAGAAATGAATAAGCCGAAGCGAAATTATCTTTGCAGCCTGTTAATACAATTTTCCCCTCTTCTTCTCCCTCTTCAAGGAGACATGAACACAGAGTGTATAAGTACATAATGTTAGAAGCATTGCGCTACTGGATTCTTGCCACGCCGATTTTTAGTAGGAATTTTAAAAATTGTAGGTAGGCGTTCAGCGATTTGAAACTAGAATCACTCGTTCCATGCTAGTTTGGTCTCGCCGACAGCCAAACAACGGCAAGTGGTGTAAAAGGTTACTTACAAAGACAAAGAAGACTGCGGTGGCCTCTTCTGGCTTATAAGGTGTCACCAGCCAGCCATACAACACCTCAGCTAGTACACCACCCTAATCTCAAACTCCAAATTTGTTAGCTAGAAATCAAATTCGTTATCTCATTGCTTCACGTGCACTTGCCTTGCCCTTTTCGATAAACAATACGCAAAATGTAGATAAGCTTTAAGCAAGTGGGTTGATGACCGTTTTCGTGCCATTTTTTCTCGAGCCAGAACTTGAAATTCCATTCCGTTCATCTTTTTTGAAAATTTTCTGCTGCCGATATTTAGACGTTTTGTGATTTGGTTTGATGAGAGTCTATATGATAATCGCAAACTCAAAGCCTTACTTTCATGGCATAAATAACATCAGTAAAATCGGATTTTAGCACGTTTTGGTTAAGGCATATGCCATTGCATTGCTGGATAGGTTCGCCCAAATGCAAGTTAATGGTGAGCCAAATTTGAGCAAGGCAGAAAGTGGCTTTTCCTTTTTTTATTTTTAAGATGCCAGTTCGCTGAGTTTGTTTATAGAACGTCAACGGTAGCATTGTCCATTTTTGACGTACAGTGTCAGCAAATCTTAAAAAATATGCAGATATATATGTCAATTTATGCGGCACAGCAACTGAATCACATACCCTGACTCTGAGCTAAGCAAGTCAAATTGACTTGAAGCGATGTTCGACCAAGAGACAGTCTAGCGAATCAACGCAAAACGAGACCAATTCTTACTTTTATGCGCAAATGGAGGTCAGGATCAAACCAGTTCGTCCTGCCCTTTTACTAGTGAGTTTGATGTGTGCTTAGTAAAGCAGTATCATTTGCGTGACAAAAATAATTGACATCGGTGAAGTGAGCACTAAATAAGTACTGTAGGCCTTTTAGACCCGCATAAATATTTCCCGTATCTGACCTTTTACCTTCAGCTCAAGCTGAAATTGCTTGAGGGGACATATTTTGCTGTGAAACCCAGCGATAGACTCTTGGCACATCGCTCATAATCCATTTAGAAGTGCTGCCTTTTTCCTTCAAAATTGCTGCGAGTCCCAGGAAGTAACTGGTGAGGTAATACAATTTGTCGGCAGTTCCTGCTACCTCACACAGCTTGATTGAAAACTGACAGTTTCCCTTTCCTCTTCAACTTCTTACGTCTCGATTATAAGCCACGGCTTTTTATCGGTCTCTTGCTACTGGGGAAGGGAGGATGAAATCAGGAGCCCGACTGAGACCAGATGCCACATATATGGTCAGAGTTCAGCAGACGACCTCTCATTTATGCACACAAACTCCATAGATTCCTCTCTCCCTCCACCCCATACCTTTCGCTCCCCTCCCCCCCTTTGAACCCAATAATTGACAACAGCGCTGCCTGCACACAAAGGGCACCCACGAGAATTCAAACTGAGATGAAATTAAGTCACTCAGCTTTTGTGTCGAGAAAGGTCAGGTACAGGCAAAATTACGACCCTCTCCCTGTGTGAGAACCTGGCTCGTCTCGGTGCTCCGTTTGCACAGGTAAGAAAAAGGAGCGGAGCTGAGAGTGAAATACTCCGGAGATACTGGAGGTCACCGGTTGAGCTGCCATTTCCATGTCCGTTAATTCATGAAACAACTGCAAGTACCTTCTGCCTGAAGACACTTGAGCTTCCTCAACTATGGAAACCCATACTGCCGATTAATATTAGTAACGTACAGCATTAGAGTATGTTGTCTTGAGCCATTTTATGGTTTACAATAGATGCGCAAAGCACAGACGTAAACACGCTTTGCGTCAATAGCAGTTTGACCTATAGTTTCTGCCAACGTTTCCGCTGCTGCCTGATATAACGTAGAGTGATTCGGTTTACCCGTTTGTTCGCTTGCATCTTCATAACGGTTTTCATACAGCAATTTCAGATAAATTTGAGGTTAATTAACTTGAAAACCCGTTAGTTTAGCGCTCGCAGAATCCTTTTTTTATGTTGATCCAGATTCACGTCAATAGTTACCATCATGTTTTGGGCAGTTTTAGTTTTGAATTAGTCGATGAAATTTGTGTTCATATACACAAGATATATTAGTATGTGGATATATAATAGAAGACGCTATTTCAGGCAAACGATAAATTAGCAGAGGACAGTTGAGAGCGTAACCTTTATGCTTTTGGGAGCCCGTTTAACAGTTGCTGCTGAATATAATCATTACCATCCTCATCCAAATGGACACTGCTATACGCTGATAGCTTCCATCTTCGTTGGACACAGAAACAGCCTCTGCCTATTGAAAAATGCAAGCAGGGGAAAATATGCTGTCCGCATGGTGAAAGGCTGAAACGGGTATTTACATGCATGCTTGAGAGAATTAATACACCGTAGGCATTTCATCAATCTCTCCTGTTGTCAGTAGGTTGTAATTTAATCCAGAGAAGTTGCTGTATAATTGTTCGCTATCACCCAAACCAGTTGTTTTCTCATCTTTTTTCGAAAATTGGCACAATTGAGGCATAGCTAAAAGTCATCATTCGCGAGGTAAGAAAGCCTAGTTCACCTTTGGGAGAAATTATTGTTGTCTTCTCGTGTTTATGCTAGAATCTTTCACTCAACCAAACATGCACCTTGTCCATAAGTTACGAGGTCAACCAAGGCAAAGTTGTGCGCGGGCTTACAATACAGGCGCTGTTATGATTAAAAACCATTTGATTGGACCATAAGGCAAGGTGGAATATAAAATTTATCCTAAACGCTGATGGAAAAAGGCTCGCAGGTCAGGCACAAGGTGGAGACCCTGTGTCTTACTACGACCAATCCTGTCTCCAAGCAACTTGATCTAGACAAGCAAACGTGAATGTGGCCGCTAGCTCCCGGCAGATGTCGAGGTAGATTGTGATGTTGCCTTCTTTCTGTATTCCCTGTGACGACTCCGGGATGTGAGGTCTCAGCGTTTGAATTTTTGTTCATGTATTTATGTTTGTGTAAGAGAGAGATCAACGATTTTTGATTTTAAAAAAATTGTGTTGGCTCAACCATCCAGACGTATCACAGATTCAGCATGTTAAACGCTCCTCATGGTTATCTTGACCCCCTATTAATGCCGGCACCAGGTGTGAACGGAGAGTTTATTGCGGTTGATGCTACGTAAGTCGACTATCACTGTAAGCTAATCCACACGCACATTGCTGTCCCTGCACCCATCCTGTAATGGGGGGCAGGGTGGAAATCTGCGGAAGCGACCACCAAACGGTCCTTGTTGATCTTGTCTTGTCTTTGAAACATTGCGTGTTTGATTAAGAATATAAACCAGATGTTGCGGAATTTTGTGCTGCGTGTCACTCACTGCTCCAAGATAATTGCCATAGTCATCTCATGTGACAGATCGTCTTTCGGAGGAAGAAAGGCATTTGGTTTCCTGAGTTTTCTTACGCATCCTTGCCAGGACCTTTAGGTTAAAATTCTACACCTGATTGGTTTATTTCCCATTTGCTCGCCCGGTAGTCACTATTACAAAAACATGGCTCATATTTTATTGTTCTATCTTCCAGGACCGACGAACCGGACTCTCAAGCAAAGAGCATACGACTGGAAAAATATACGACTACATATGCACTACCAATAACCAAAACGGGTCCGAAATGCCTAACGATTGGCATTTCAAGGAAAGACAGATTTCCAGCGCAAACGCTTGATATCTGTTCTCAGGGTGCCGGCGTGAATTTAAAGTAGGTTGAAGAATATGTTAAACCTGCCGTAAATTGTCTACTGATAATATGTCCGTAGGCACATTAATCTGAGTAGAGTTATTCTCGTTCGGGCTTGCTGCAGAGATGAATGTTTACAACATTTTGTTTACTTTTCTACAGCATCGGATATGGTTCCCTTACCATGACCGCCAGAATCCCAAAGACAATACCTGCTGAAGATGTTGCTGTCCTGTTCAAGAAGGGCAATAAATGTTTTCTTGTCATCACCCATGCGGGTGCCGCAGACGTAAGGTCAAAACGTTTTTTGAATTTATCTACTCTGAACGCTTAAATATGAATGATATATGCTGACAGACTTGTACTTACTGTTATTCGCAGACGCAAATGTCCCTTGATGCAAGGAACTTTGATATATGACAAGATAAACACAGTTTATCTTCGCGCCTTTTATTCAAAAAGGACTTGTTGCCTAGTATTAGCTTGAATTCAGTTCGCTGGCGGTTGAGACTTATATTCTTATAAATATTAGTAATAAGTAGTAAATTTTAAGTTGCATGAGCTGTTTAATCTGTATTTTTAAGAACTCTAAAGCAAGTTTGGAAATTTTTGGCTTTTTAAATGTTAGATAAAATACGACGATTAACATGTAAAAATGTAAGGCTGTTATAGAAGTAATGCAGGACTTAATTTTTGCTGGGGTGTATTTTCCTTTAGAACACCCTGTTCTCAGACTGCTCAAACGGTCTCACGGAACATCGCATCGCAGTTGATTTCAAAAAACGGAATGCGGAGGCGGAAATTACATTTATACCCCTCTTCTCTGTCAGTAAACTCCTTTCAAATGCAATCAAGGTTACTCCAGGTAAACTTTGCTTAAGAACAGAAAGTCTTAACGTGTATTTACTTTCCTTGGTACTGCGTGACAATTCCTTAGGTACTAAAAGGCATACTAAGAGTTGAGGCGCGGAACATTCTAAAAAAAATATCGAACTGGAACTTTCATCTCTAACAAACTTTGGTAGGATTATGTCGTGGGGTCAGATATTTTTGTATAAATAATAGCCAACTACTTAAACATTTTCAGTAAATTTTTTTTCATGGACGCTTTGTTTTTCGCGCGAAAACTGAGCCTGTGTATGTAGAGCTACTGAAAATGTGTAAGCTGGCGGCTATTATTTCTAAAAAATATCCGATTTCACGACATAATCCTGCAAAAACTTTTTATCTTAGCACATGGATGTTAAAACATTACGCGTTTCTGAAACGCAAATGGTGCTTCGACCCATGCTACTATCGAGCCGCATAAGCAATCATTATTTTTGTTTCCTCCAATTGCCGTTGCTTGGGATCCTTACTTTATGCTTTTACCTTCTCCACAGAGTTTGGTCTTCTCAGCCTTGAAGTTCTCGGTGCTGATTCAATTTGGTTGGGTTGGAATTCTACGGAGACAGCCTCCAACGCCGTATTCAAGGCTTTCGTAAACTATGTAGCCAGTCCGACGTGCGCTGTTCCGGACGCAGGTGGGGCCCTCGAGTGCGTGATTGGCGGACTTGTGGGAAACACCGTCTACAAGGTGCAACTGTACCTTTGCACCAGTGTTGAGGAATCGAGCCTCTGTGTGGTGGAATCTCCTCTAGAGGTTGTGAGAACTCCTCCCAGCAGTAAGTGTTTAGTTACTTTTTTAGTACTGCTATAAACAGCCACCTGAGAGCCAAATGTTAAACAGTTCGGTGGAATCAATTTTTTACTTTTGACAGGGGAAAAAGCCAACCCCAAGGTTTTATGTGTCGATTTGATTCCTTCAAAGTTTAACCAGCACTCACTTGGGCCTCCTTAACAGCAGTGTTGGTACACTTACTGTAAAAGGGCTTACCATTCCTAGTGTTTTCGATCGAAAAACTGGCAAGACGTGGACCTGGTGGCTCAATGGATAGGACGGTCGTCTCTAGCTCACTGGTCCTGGGTTCAAAAATCGACTGTAGAGGCAGATTCTGCGGCTATATTTGAATCAGGTAACTCTGACCGATGATGGCTAGTGACCCAGATAAACGCGTATTTCAGAGTCCTAACGTTTGCAGGAATAAAAAAATGGTAACTTAAAGTTGGCAAGTGACATAATAATTTCGTTGAGTAAAAAATTTGAGGTGTCCACAACTTCGCCAGACGAAACAATCCAGGATTGGTGAATCCTAGGCGAGATCGGAGTACACCCATGTACTGAAATAAGGAGTTACTCTATGGCAACAAGTTACATAGTGGCGTATGTGCGCATTTCGGTGGAAGCATAAAACTGCAGTTTTCTACACAACACGACGCCAAACCGACAAATGGCCAGTAAAGTGTAGGAAGGTTATCGTGTGCAGTCTACGCGAAAATAAAGAAATCAATCATTGAAAGAGATATCATTTTGGAAAGCAATTTTTCCTTAGTATACGAACCAAAGAACAGATGAACGTTTTTGTGCTTTTTGCAACGTTCACGTCTTCTCATCTGTCCTTTTTCCAAAAATGTTTTCATTGAATGTTCTCCGTTCTTCTCATTGCCCAGCCAAATTCAAAGCACTTTGCCTCCTTAAAAATAATCATAAACTTAGTGCTCGGTTCAAAAGAAGATGCGAACAATAGATGTATCCTTCCTACGCAAATACTGCCTGCGTTTTATCGTGCTTAACAACGTACATTGGCTTCAGGAGACCGCCGCTACCGATGGTGTCCATCACCTACCCTACAGAATGGCTGGCGCAGTGATGGTAACATGCGTATGGCTTACTTAATAGTGACTGTAGACTTTCGCTGCACCTTATTCACTCGCATCTCTCTCACCCGCTTGCGCTTAGGGTCAGAATAGAATGAAGAAGGCCAAAGGCGACGTCAGTTGAAGCGGCTTACCATGTTAAGTCGTCCATCTACACGTGCCCACACAATCCGATCCTCGTAGGTCATGCAAGATTTTCACACTATGGAGGATGGCGATTCAGAGCTCATCCGCAACATTATGCACGAACCTGTTCGTTCAAATTCGTGTGCACTAGCCACTGACTTCACGTAAAAACTCACTCATGAGGAAAAAGCCCAGAGTGACACGGGGGCTGCAGTCCTTAGACTCAACCTCACTCCCACGCCTAGGCAGCAGTCCACTGACAAAGCATGCATGAGGAATGGCACCAAAAAGTGACCTAATGAAGGATCATCCCTTCTGTATAAAAATGTTACCTAGGTCTCTGTTGGATGAATTGAGAGCCGCCATGTCGTTTTGCCGTCAAGGAGGATGTAGGCAGCTGGTCACCTATTCCTCCCTTCATTCTATTTCTTTCCAGAACCCAATCCCGTCACCTTCACTGAAGTCAACTCGTTGGGTACAAAAGTCAGCTGGCATGCTCCAGACGGAAGTCATATCCATCTGCAGAAATACATAGTTCGGGCTCTGCCGGAAGTAAATTCCTCGGCTGCACCGGCTGAGTGCTCTCTCCCCGCGGACTTTGGTGCACTCTGGTGCATTCTGACTGGCCTGACCCCCAGCACCCTCTACAGTGTCTCTGTGTCAGTCTGCGCTGCAGCCTTCCAGCAGCACCCCGTCCAATGCAGTCAGCCGTCGGACGCGGCTGAGCTGGCCACTGCACCTCTAGGTACGTTTGTTAGGTGCCTGCTTTTTGAAGGTAGAAATCCACTTTTTTCAGTAGAGTTCAGTTCAGTTTTAGTGGAGGAAAGAATGATAGGTAAGCGCTTAGGACCTTTCTATTGGTGAAAAAAGGGGGCTGAAAACGGTATCGATACATTCAAAAAGTCAAGCAGTGGTTGTTCACATGATTGCAGGCGAAAAGTGAGCAAAAGGGAAATAATTAACAATAACAACTACTTGCTAATCACGAGTAATATAATTTGGGCGAATACCTCCGATCTGATTATTTGGTTATGTGCAAAGCATTTATATCACTCATTGTAGAAATGTCGCAGTAAAAAGTACAAGAGACTTTGTTAAAGCTGTAAAGGTATACTAACACTATCTAATTTCGATGGCGCAAGCCCATACGTGTCTAATCTTTCATATGTAGTAAAGCAGTTGGGTTGAGGTCGCGAATGCCGCAGACAAGTAGGTAAGCCCTCAAGCGTAGCTAAGCGTACGCTATGAACTGTGAACAGTTAACGATTTCATAAACAACTGTCATTTTTCAGCAATTCGTCATCAGGCGAAACTTTGCAGAGGAA
>JAYGXS010000728.1:0-20604 GCA_036362985.1 Ligula intestinalis
TGCTCAGTAATTGACGAGTGAGATGTTCGTTTTTCTTGCTTAAACAACCAGCTAGGTAAGTGTTCCTTTGCTCTGGTGGCCAATTGCCTTTGCGTTCGCCCTATGTACTTGCATCCGCAAGTGCATGCAAATTCATAAACACAGTTTGAAGTGGCGTGCATCGGCAAGGCATCCTTCGCACGAGGAATCGGTAAAAGCTTTGTTAGATTGCAAATTGTAAGCTCAGCGGCATAATATGTCCTGTGAATGGCATTAATGAGTCGTCTTTTGATGGTATTGAAAATGTTGTCACCTTTAAACGGCAAAGATATGAAAATGGGCTTCTTCGGAACTATCTGTTCCGTCATTTTAGGCCGTTATGGTTTTTTATATTTGTCAATAAACTGTGTTGGATATCCGCGCTTCTGTAGAGTTACTTTGAGTTCAGGTATTTCATCTTCCAATGTATCCACAGAACAGATTTTTCTCGTTCTCTGGAAGAGAGTGCATACCAAGTTTCGTTTCCATTGAATGGGCACAAAACTCAAATAATGCAAGTACTGTCCTTTCCACGTATTCTTATGGAAGACAGTTCGTGTGATGGAGCCATCTTTCTTTCTTGACATGTGAACATCGAGGAAAGAAAGCTGGTTATCCCGTTCATGTTCCATGGTAAATTTGATCTTGGGATGCAGGCTGTTCATTATAAGCAATAATTGTTCAGCTTCTTTGATGTTGTCAACGATCGCGAAGACGTCATCTACGTATCTTCTGTACAGGGTTATCTTGTTTAACTATGTGGATACTTTTTCTTCTAGATGCCCCATCTCGAGTCAAGCTGTAGCAACCACCTGCCCAGCAGCCAACGTCCTTGTACTGTTCTCGACTACTCGCATCCAAACGAGCAGATCAAGGACAAACTTCCAGCCCAGACCACTACTATGTGCATATATTCATTCACCTGCTCACGTAGGGCATGATATATTGGCCGCACTGGCCGGCCTTTATCGAAAAGAGTCTGAGAATACATTTGAGATGGGTTAGAAAATAGTATAAACAGTTCCATTCTAGCGCACGTGGTAGAATCAGAACATCGCGTGGATGCCAAAGAGCCCTTCCGAGTGATCAACGAGGTACCTTCAAGCTATTCGAAAATTATTGGACAGCTCCTGTTGGCATCGGCAGAAGCGGTCGCCATCAGGCTACGCCGACCGGTCCTGTGCGCCCAAAATTACTTCGTTGCAGCGCTGCACCACCATGGGCAAAAGCCGCTAATCCAACAGCTAGCAGCTTATCATCTCGGCCGACTACCAGTCCCCCCTAACGCTAATCGGGTGTTGACCCTGACTCAATTATGTAAAACTAACAGTACTACTTTTCTCAACACTAACCATAGTAAGAAGCCCATAGCTACCGGTATTACGACGGTGCCAGCGAGGACAAAAAGACTACCCCTTCCCAGTGTTTCTATATGCACGTTTACCAATTGGTTACGGGACTCATTAGTACCGTTCTGCCTTGTTGTTCACTCTCAAGCCCAAACGGCAGAAGGAGACCATTGAACCTCGTTATCGATTGCTGAGCGTTCATCCATCAATGTCATTAATTCCAATAGAAGCCGACCAGAAAAGGAGCACGAGGTGCAACACTTTAGAGTGTTGGACTTCTAATCAAGCGGTCGTGGATTCGAGGTTTAGGTTGTGCACCACCTGAGCTGATGACAGCCAATAAGTCAGAAATGATCATTTTAGTCTCCCTTGCCTTGGTCCGCAATGTTCAACTGCCGAATCGTGTCAATTTATCTTCTTGTGTGGAAAACTGGAGTACAGAATCTACACTCTAAGGCACAATCAATTCAAAACATGGCCGGCTTCGTAAAGTTTCTCCACCTCGTGTTGTGCATATTTCTTGATAGCACCTTCGCAGTTTCATGTTCTTATTAGAGGAGGAGGGAGAACAGTCTATTATTCGTGGGCTCTTTGCTAGTTTCCTGGAAGTTACTACCACTGATCTGTCCTCTCTGCACGTTTGAATTGGGCATTTCCGCTTTATTAGGGTCCCTGGATCTATAGCTTAATAGCTAGAAATTGATAGTCTTAAGGATTAGAACAGCGGGGTGACTTTTTTGCTTTCTTTGCTGTCATCAGCTGGAGCCATTCCGCTTTCCGGTATTAAAACATCCACAGATGGGTATTTTAGGAGCCGTCTTAACAGGCGCGCAAACAGGCAGCGAGTCGTGTTCACACCAGGCTATCGATCAGCCTACAAGTGGCGCACCTAAACCGGCAATCGATCAATACTTCAAAATGTAAAGCTGTCGCGAGACTAGGACTTTGACAGGCCAGCCATTTATTTACAAGCCAATCGCGTCGCTACTCCCTCGGTGACAATATCTGATTGGTCCGATTGTAAACGCCGTTACACGCGCTAGTTTACCCTAAGTATGTTCTACTAATGACGCTCAAAGACTTCTACTGTTGCGCCCTCTTTGTTGTGTTCTTCCTCAGAGACTCATATAAAGCGTAATTAGATGGTGATATCTCGACTTGGGCAACATTTACAGCAGGGTCTTTCCGTGGGTATCCTATCAGCAACACGGATAAAACTATTAAAAAACTACTCTCATTGTTTGCTCTCTCTCTCTCCCTGCGAAGTTAGCAGACTCTGACGAATAATCAGCAGGGAATCGACAGTGACTACCGTGCTGCCAGAGAGCGGGTTTCCGGTGCATTGACTTCCGCTGCGCGGCGCTGTTTTGTGTGGCTAGCATAAACCACAATTTCATTAGTTTGCACACTTTTCACCATTTGTGCATCCACTGTGGATTATCAGCGATTACGTCAGGCAAAAACAAGCCGGATGTCTGTCTGTCAGGAGCTGCTTGCATGTACATTAACAATTCCATCAAATCCGCATGATCCATAAGATTGTGATGGGTTAGACACGAGATTCCAACCCGAGTGCAACGGAACTTTGTGCATGTGAATTTTCAAGCGTGTTTATTACCTGATGTATCGTGCTGGAGCAATCTCTCTACCCAGAGTGGCAGTTTATCTATTATAGACACGGATGGACAAACCGCCAGCGCCAAACTCCGAAGAAAATTGGTTTAGTTTCATGGTAAGTATTATGTTTAACCTTAGTCTTGAGGTAAATTATGGGGTAATTTAGGACTTAACGTGAGACTATGGCTTAGGTTACTTTAAAACGTGTGAATACTTAACCTCCTAGGGATTATGCGCAGGTTCGCCTTTATTACTTCGGTTGGGCGCTCATATTTCCATCTCCTGCTTAAAGGGGGTCATATGAGTAATCTTAATCCAGGGAATTGGATTAACATTCATTCAGTAAGGCTATGGTATGTAATCGAGGTGGGTTTTATATGCAATGCCAATTTATTAAAGTCGACGTTTTTCGATCCAAGCTCTTCCTAGGGTTAGGTTTATCTTTTGCTGACCGCGACTACATTCCATATCCTTGCTCATTCACATGCTAACGGCATGCAACGGAAAAAGCGTGTGACTCGACTTCAGCGCCCAGGTGTCTGAGCCATTGAGATTGGATATTACTGACAGACAACCGGTCCAGAGGTGATGACCTGAGTATCTTTTTTCTTTTAAACTGCCTTTTCAAACGATCGGTACTCTGAAAAGAAAGAAGGTCTTCGGAAAATCTAGTTGTACTCATGAATTTTTGAACGTGTTCGTCGTCAGACTAAGCGAACAGTGAGGGCTGGGAATATCGCGCTAGAGGTTTTGGGGGCAGTGATTACAATGGGCGGGAGGGATTGGGTGGGACTGTTATGATGACGTGTTTCCCGCGGCGAAATGGTGTGCTTTTGAGGAGAGGGAAATGTTAGCGTTTGGACTATGCGCCACGTGTTCGGGGGATGAAGGGACTGGTTCAGAGTCAGAGAAATTCCACTTGACCGAGCACGGATAGCCTGTTGTTGTTTCAGGCACGAAACCCGGTATAGTGTGAATCAAGCTCTTCGTTCCTGTTTATACCAGCCGGATCTTGAACACGAAATGTTAATATCAGGTTCCCTGTAGAGCAACGGAGTTCACAGTAAAACGCAATTGTTTATGATATGATCTGTTGATATGTATTTTATTTTAGCACAAGGATAAATCTTGTGTATTTTAATCAGGCCCATTTTCACATCCTTTCAGTAGCAGCTGGTCAAAAGGTACGAGATATAAGTTTTCCTGATATCGGAATTTAATCAATCAATGTTCAATGGAGGGCCCCGGAAACGCCGTATGGTGAAATAACATCCTACCGTGTTAAAACTACTGACGCAAAACGAAATATAAAGGCAGAAACAGACGTGTTTGAGACTAAAGCAACAATAAGTAATTTGAGTCCATCCACAACGTACAACATATCAGTCCGGACAATAAACAAACCGACTTGTTTTGGCAACTGTTACATTAGAGCCGGTGAAGCCATCACAAATGTTGTAACGACACTACCACTGGGTAAATGTTCCCACTTTATCTAAACGCATTCCTTCTGCATCGGTAAAAATACTGCCTAAAGCCAATTGACTTTTTTTTACAAAAAAATGTGTATTATTTGTTAATTTGCCAGACATAAAAGTTATTCACCACTGCATTGATAAGAGTGCCCGAGAATGCCCACCAATTCACTGGTCTAGCGCTCATGTAAAACTGGGCCGACTGAATATTGGATGAATTAATTAGGTTATTTGATCCATTTAAGTGAGGCATACTGAAATCTGCTGATTGCGGAAAGCACTAAGTCTCCCCACTGAACAGACTATTATAGTTGACAAAGCAGGTCCAGCATCATTTCCGGGATAGCAGGTTTGAGGTTCATAGTTGAGCGACGCCTGTATTTATACACTTGTTTTAAATCTCCTTATCATCCAGGATTGCGATTATACCAAATGTTTATTTGCCATTTTTTTGCAGTTAACCATTGACTTAAGTTTCACCAGTCAGAAGTCAATACGAAGTCTATATTAGAAGTTCGCTTGACGCACTAAGTGAGTGGCATGTAAAGTGCTGCAGCTAGAATCAGTTGACAGTTGGCAGAGCGTAAGAACTTGATGCTAGTGACATAGGCTGAACATCGCGTCGTTTTGCTTCAACGACATACTTGCTTCTATTAACCGTCTAACTCTCGTATTCGCAGCTGGTCAGCAGGTCACAGATTTAAAACTTCCGCATATCGGTACGGACACTGCCACGGTAACATGGACGGTCCCGAAAAAACCGCTCGGTGACATCAAGTCCTACCACCTCACATTTATGAACAGGGATACAAAGGAGCAGCAGGAGATAGAAACAACGTCAAACGGAATAAAATTTCCTAATTTGACTCCACACACATTTTACGACATAACAGTCAGGACTGAAAACAGGTTGCCTAATAGCAATTTTGGCGGCCTCGGTGAACCCCTCCTGATAGTGTTTTCAACAGAACCGTTAGGTAAGAGTTGTTATATGTTCTGCTTTCTTCGGGCATTGGTTAACCCTCTGCTTATAGCCAGTTGTTTTTTTTGGAAGACAAAGCATTAGCTAATACTGCAGACGCAAACATGTCTGACGGTTGTCTTTCGAAGAGTGCACGAAAACGCGCCAGTTATGCTGACGTCTGGGGCTCGTGTAAACCGACCAGTTTATTGTATGAGGAAAGCCCTCATATAGTTTGATTCCCATAGTACGGAGTATGTCAACAAGGGAGTTGGGAATGTGGCACCCTGTGAGCTGTTGATTGCTTAATATCCGTGATTACGCCTTAATATAGCAATTTTATTGTGCAATCCTTTAGGGTGATATAACTTACGGTGTTCATGGGCTCAAGTTTTTGAAGGGACCAAGAGCGTTGTCATCATTGACACAATTATTACGATTGTCGCTTTTTGAAGATCAATGTGCTGGTCAGTCTCTGCATAAACAGGGACCAACATTCTATATTGTGTTGAACCTGGTCGACCACTGCGTAATATACACAACTTGCCAAAACGCAAACTGTAGTTGGTTATGTCGATGTTGAAAAGTCGCGAATCAGGTTTGCTAAGAAAAAGCCCTAGACGGATGTTTGGTCGGTTTTCGGCCAGTGCTTGACACAGCTGCGAGAGGTGTAATTCATCGGTGTGTTCCCAGATTCCTCTGCATGCTTTCTGTTAATATAGCCAACTTGTTTTGATTTGCTTTGTTATCATTCCATGATATAACCAAGAGATTAAATTAAGGTGCAACAGTAACAATAAGCAATGATCTCACGTTTACTTACGCGCATATGAGGAATAACAAGGAAGGAAGCTGTAATCGGCGATACGATAGTTTAACCTACCTTTTCGAGCACCACATGCAGATGCTGACCAAGGAGTAGTGGTTTAAAAGATGACAAGCAATTTCAATATACTATACATTCTTAAGATTTCAAAATTATGTTGGGTTTAGAATCAAAAATCATTTTCCTTCACCGGAACGTGTACAAGAATCGATTAGCCCATGGTGAATACCTACAGCTTCATTTTAAATGTCTGATGGATGAAATAAATTCCGAAATGTCAGCAAAAAAGAAGGCAATTCCGGTGGAAAAAAAGAATGCACTTTATATACAAGCTAATTGCAGTATGTCTGCGTGTACATGGTTAATACTGGCAAATTAAGTCCTTCACGTGCAATCCGAACCCCAGTCGAAATTACACTCCATCCTTATGGGTCCGTCATATCCCCATGATTGTCCTTATTGTGTGTTTCCAGCCTTTTTCATATGAAGCCTTTCTCTGCAGTTTTTTCTTCGGCCAAGGATCACTTGCCTCCTCCGCCAGCGTTATGAAACTATTACGAGAGGGAGTCCATGAGGACTCATCCAAATTCCCTCATGTATTTTAGCCACCTACTAAAAACCCCTTAAACCGGTCAAATTGTCAATAATCGTCAGGTTTTTTACACGCCATCCATCAGTCCAGCAGGGATTTGATTATCGCATTGAACTGCAGAATGGCCCACTGACGGTCAGCACATAAAATAACCGCTTAAGTCATTACACTTAAAGGAAAAAGGCTGTTAAGTTAACCATGGGAATAGCTGCTTACCTTCAAATATTAAGTATGGTGAATTTAACACTTCCCACTCTTGTACTGAGTAAATCTTTTTTTGTTGGTGATCATGCTTTCACTAGTACATGTACGTCCATGACCTCGCCAGAGCTTAATAAAGCCCATTTCAGTGTTATTACCCCACCTACTACTCTATCCCCCGGACTAATTTGCCTGTAACGTTGAACGTAATTTGCCTACCATTTTACCTTTTACGCTTTATCCCCCTCCCATATAAATGTAATGGCCTGATGATAATTTATTGAAAGTATACGTATGCTCGCCAAATACTCTTCCCATTTCAGTGTCTTTTCCCAAGGTTTGCTTACCATTTTTCGCATGTGTGCAGGGAAAGCAAAATAATTGTGTCTCAGGCTAGTGGTGAGTCCAGTTCTCCTGAGTCATGGGGTGGAAAAATAGGAGCAGACAGTGAAAAAAACTCATTAAGGATTGTAAGGTGAAAAATTATTGCTCTTTTGGGGACATGTGTGGGGTTTAATAGAAAAAGAAGAAAAGAAATCATCCGAGTTTTTTTCCGGGGGGGGGGACCAATGAGGGGCAAGGCAAAGGTTCCCAGGATCATTATCGAATGTGACATCTGGTCAGCCTGGTTGTTCTTTGCTGAGAACAGTGTCCGCCGACCGGACAAGAAAAAATAAATATCCGTCCAGATCGTCGACGGTCCGCTTCGGGTCAAAACAAGGGTGAGTGTTTAGGCCGCAGGGTCCGGGTGATGCGATCGCTGACTGCGTAATCACGGTATGCAGACAGCCAGATACGGTAGACCGCGGATACCTTCAAATACTAATATTCCCCTCGAAATGAATAATATTCCCATCGAAATTAGGCTTTCGTCTGAATTAGGACATTTTAAAGTCAAATTACGTAAATACTTAACTTCGGAAGATATAAAGTCCTTGTTATCCGTCTCCTTTCCAAACACACAACTTTTTGACTTTGAAAAGGGTCCCCTGGTACCTAAGGCGGTTATGTTTATATCAATTTTTTTCCATATATGTCTATTTCTTCCTCTTTTGATTGATATTTGCATGAGTCCTTGTTATCCGTCTCCTTTCCAAACACACAACTTTTGACTTTGAAAAGGGTCCCCCTGGTACCTAAGGTGGTTATGTTTATATCAATTTTTTTCCATATATGTCTATGTCTTCCTCTTTTGAGGGATATTTGCAACGATGTTTCGTCCACTTCTCTGTCCAGACATCATTGCCGTTTCTCCATTCTCCGTTTGACAACCCTGACGATAGGCTTCATGGTCTTTAGCCATGCTCGTGGTGGTTCTCCTATCTTCGCCAGCTCGTCGCTGGACTCCGCAGTCTACAAGGTCACAGCTCCGGCGTTCCGTTGATGATCAGGTGACCGCTGCCGTTCAGTCTCTTGCCCACCCTGTTGTCCGCGATGGCCTTCTCCGGTTTCGCCTCCCTTATGGTTGATCATGAAGCCAGTCGGGCGGTGTTACAATGGTGAACGACAGCCTCTGCTGTTATATGATTTCTCCAATTACAAGAAGCGTTTCCAACCCTCATTCGTTCTCATCGACAGTCCTGTCTCATTTGCACTACAATCAATCCTCTCAACCAACCCCCTTAATTTTGTTGAAGCAGTTTTTTTCTCCAACGTTTTGTTTTTAAGCGGGGGTTTGCTGAACTCCGCCCCAACTTAAATGGTAGGAGTTTGTTTTTCACAACTTCCTCCTTAGTTCACCTTGCGTTAACTAATTTTTTAAAACGACGAGATGTTGGTGAATATGGATTAATCTGCCAACACTTCTAAACGCTCCCGCTATCTATGTGGTTGTTTCACGGAGGGCAGCATTTATCAACTTTGCATTTATTTTTTCCGCAGCACTAAGTTTACAATGACTAGGCCCTTAGGGCCTAAAATACAAAATTTATTTTAAGATTCTCTATCTCATTTTTCAGGTTTACCATTTCCTTCTGCATGACGGAAAAGTTTTATGAAAATTTCCGTGTGTGTTAAGCTTTCTTTGATGGAATTTGAGTCTATTGAACTCGGAGGACTTCTAGCCGATTTCGCGGGGGGTTATTTCGTCGCATAAACCTTGCGATTTCTGATCTCAAAATTACGGCTTGGGCATTTTTAACCAAATTAAATCGGCGTCAATTGTATGTTTAGGTGGTGTAATGGTAACGACTGATGCCAGTGAATCAGAGTTTTGGGTTCGAATCCCTCTGACGTCGAGACTTTTACAAACTGATCTATACGTTTATTGTTGTCTCCCATAATAGATCCCAGAGAGGGTAAACGATATTAAAGCTCTGTGCAATAAGAATCAAGCGTTCAAATGTATGAAAAAAGTTATTGAAACGACTCAAACGTTTGTAGAGAGGTGGAATCTAGGAGAATTAATGACAAAAGGAGATGTCACGGAGACGTTGCTCGTTTTGACTTATGTCCTGCCGTTTCTTCTGAGGCTGGAGTTATTGCGAAACCGAATCCGATTGCTAATGACGAAAGTCTGCCAGAGTGCTAGGTGGACTGAAATCCCGAAAATAATATTTCCCAATGAGGAAGAGAAATTCAAACCGCAATTTGAAGCGTGAGCGTTGTAGAATAAATAGTAGTAGCATAAGTAGTAGTAGCATTAGTAGCAGTGATATTAGTAGTAGAAGTATTAGTATAATTTGTAGTATTTATAGTAGTAGTTGTATAAGTGATATAAGTAGCAGTATTAGTAGTATTAATAGAAGCATTAGTCGAAGTAGTATTCGAAGCAGTAGTGGTTGTATTAGTAGAAGTAGTATTAGTAGTTGTAGTAGAAGAAGCAGTAGTTGTTGCAGTAGTTGTTGCAGTAGTAGTAGTATTATTATTACTAGGGGCAAAGATAGTTTAAGAAATGCACATCATATAACCCTAGGCCCAGCATTTTATCACAGGGAAAATGTTATTTTAGGAGCACTAGGAAGTATGCTTAAAGTTGAAAATTTTAGTTTAATTTCTATCCCCTGGGCCGTTGCGAGTAAGTTGTTCTAGATGTTAATTGATGATGTGCATGGCGATTCACGGCGCGGACTGTACTGATCTAACTCCAGAACGTTAATTTGGGTCTCAGGCAGGTTGTAGTAGATATCATTCTTACCACCATTTCTATCTTTCCAGGAATTTCAAGTTTCATTCTCTTTGATAATCAGATTTATCTGCAAAACGTAAATCGTTAATAGAGATTAGGAAAATATTTATATATAAATCAGAATCCTTTCAAAATACAGCACATTTAAAATTCATATAGCAGTTATTAAAGTATATTCCACTGTCAATCCAAATTTTTGAATTTGAGCCCACCATTTTTTTGCTCTACATTCACGCGGGAATTCATTATCCTATACCATCCTCTCTAATCCTCTGTTTCGTTTGCCTGCACTTGTGATCATGAGGTCATTTCGACAGTACACTGCTACCTTTTTAAATGCACGAAAACAAGTTATTTTATCTACAACACGTCCTTGCGTCGCGAGAGAGATCAGGACTGACGCAAAGACTGACTGATTTACGAGCTTTCGTTGCTATTTTTTGCCGTCACACCATCTGTTTCCCCAAGCGCCAACGTAGACAAACAAAAGTGCTACCTAGCCGCGCCTACATACATGAAGAGCAGCCAACTGGAAACTAAAATCGCCGTAAATATTTGCCAATTTAGTAAATACGTCATAGGTTAAATGTTTTCAAAAGTAAACGGCTGTTAATTTTTTTTTTCAGTGTGTTTGATGTATGTGTTGCGATAACTTTCAACCAACAGCTTTTGCACTGCATCTTTGTGTAGCGACAATTCTCCACGACTGATCAGACCGTAAACTGCCGGCATGAAACGGACAGCTGAGGCGAAGGGGGTGTGACAAGTTCTTCTGGCTTCTTCATAAGTTGTTTGAACCGATCCACTCGTTTGCGGAATAATCATAGTGACTATTTCCTATTGCTACCAGTCGTTGGCCTCTCCGGAAGTTTACTTTTCGAGTTAATTTTTCGTCGCTGATATTTTTGATAACCAGCTTTTGACAACGTGATAGAAGGGCGCTCACCAACGAGGTTACATAACTATTTCCTTCCGTTTTGTCCGCGGGTATTTGCGCAAGGAATAGTAGTGCGTCGATACAGGGGAGACTGCAGTGGTCATTCATGACTTTGTCCAGCCGTAGTTTGTCAGCCTTATGCAATCTCTGATTGGCTGGACTTGAGCTATGAAACCGCATTCGTTGGGTTCCCAGTGGTTCTAAGTTCAGCATTCTGCCATTGAACGTTTTGATGAGGAATGCTGACTGCAGGCTCACTTGCTACTAACCGTGTTGCTGCTGCCTGTGAGGGCACCACGGATGAACATGTCTAGTTACTGGATTGGTGAGTGCCTCCACCACTATAGTTAATGTCCTCGATCACAACCGATAGGAAAATGGGTTCCTTTCCCAATAGGCCAGAAACCCAAATCCGAGCCTCAGGTTTTTCAACCCTGCTGTGCAGTTCGACTGACGGTGACATTGAATTCCGAGTTAGCTATCCTTATCTCCATTTTCTTTGTCGGTACCCTTTATGATCATGTATATGTCTATGTAGGCAGGAGGACATTACCAGCAAAGAAATGGGACACTAGGAAGGCCTTTTCTGGCTTATTTGCCGTCGTCAGCTAGTAATATCCAACTCCAGTGTTGCCGCTAAAATCGCTGCCACACTCAAATTTAAACTCACGATCTCTTCGGTCAGGGCGGACGTTCTAACCATTGAGCTACGAGCTCACGGTATTGCCGGTATTAGATCAGGGCTATGCAGTCGCAGATATTCGTACATCGATCTGTCAGAAGACACACTCGTCCTTCCATTTTGGGTATCACTAGGTGATGACGGCAAATAAGCCAGAAACGGCCTTCCTAGTGTCCACTGTCTTTGCTGGAAATGCCTATCTGTCTTTATTCTAACGGAGGCTCGAGTGCGATCTCTAATGGCAACATGGAAGTATGAGTGGGTCCTCTAAGAGATTGATGTACGCGTACCTGCTACTATAGGTGTATACCTACGCAAAAAGGGAAAGTCCGTAGCTTTGGAGTTAACTACCTGACGGGATAACTCTAACTACATATTAGACCTAGTGTGTTTGTGTGTAGTGGCTGCAACGGGACCTTAATAGCACACACATTATGTGGGATCCGAACCAGATGGAGCCGCACAACTAGGGGGAGCTTTGTCCACGCCAGCCACCTGTACCCTGTCTCTCGACGCCGGCCTACTTGATTTAGTCATGAAACCAGGCTCAGGTGGGGAGGAAGGATGGATTCCGACGGGTGCAATGCAAGTTTACTCGCTATACTTTCGTCCATTTCAAAGTCACCACGTTTGCTTCCTGTTTTATGCGAGGCATGCGGTGGACATTGTCAACACCGACGGCTGAACTGTCGGGATATATACATGTGCATGTCAATTATCCATTTATTCCTTGGGCCTTTTTCTTTCATTTCTTACTCTCACATTTTAGCTTTGGCAAACGTCTCAACGCAAGCCTTTATCGCCAGCACGACTGCTTCGTTCTGGAGGATTCTGACTTGATTGTGGTCCGTCTCCCTCGCTGCCCCCTTCGCCTCCCCACTCCCGCTTAACTTTAATGCACTGTACCGTACGTGGCCCTGTACATACAGATCTGCTCGCCTTTTAGCCCTCACCTCCTGTATTTGCAAATGACCCCGCGCTAGCTCTTCTTATCTAGTGATTAGGTTTCCAATAGAGGAGCATGTCCGAGTTCCAGGAAGCAGCTCAGAAGAAGAAGTAGCCTTGATCGTAGCATGGAATATGGGTGATTTCGGTTACCCTTCAGGCCAAAAGCCTTCAGCTAGAGCACTCGAGGGCAGGGCTACTAGCAATTCACAATCGTTAACAGTGATCAAAGGCTACAAGAGCAGAGGAGCTTCTTAAAATAGTACCCTGCATACTTTGTTTGCAAAGGTTTTTTTTATTTGAAAACCACTAGAACACTGCAGTTGATCTTACTTCGTAAATAAACTTCTCAAAGGAGTAAAAAGAAATGCAACTAAAATGTTGCAGGCTGATCGTGTATGCTGGACTATATGCTGTAAAATACCTTTTTTTTAACGAAAAACTTTATCGGAAAAAAATGGCACTTTCACTTGATGTTTGCACAGCTTTGCCAATCTGTCGTTAGAAAGAGTTAAATTTATTGTTGAATAAATTATCGTATTCTTGAGGGGGGAGGTTTTCGATCCCCTTCCTCTAGCTTAGTTATTGCGGGATCCGTTCGCCTCACGCGTTTTGGCTTCCGACACTGCGTCGGCTTATCAACCTTGTGTATTACCATCTCTCACACGTTACCTTGAGGCCAAACTACTGAAGCTTAACTCCCAACCATTCCTATACTAGTTGTACAATTTTTTGGAAATACGCTCTTCTGTTTTAACAATTATTAAATTTTCGTCTAGAGACAGACATGGAGGTTGTGTTTTGCTTGAACTATTGGGGTTATACTTTTAAAATGAGGCCTATATCTCTTCCTCTCTGTAGTCATTTTCCTGATATTCCCCCCAGTTCGAAATATGTTTTCGTAGGCATGGAGTATTTCGTCATCGACCGTTCTAAAATTCACATAGTTCTGTGGAGGATGTCTATATCTAACATTCGCTTATTTGTACTAGGTGTTATTATTGCATTTATGCCATTAATCTCAATGTGAGGCAATTGCTTATTCCCTTTCCCACTCTACTTCTGTTTTCAAAACGTCCCCCAGCTCACAGTTATGTCTTTGTCTTATGTCTTTACATCGAGGTAGACAGTTGCGTTCCTTGTTTCGCGTTCTTGTTTCGGGCCTTTCCCTTCCCACCACGTTACTCCCCCCACGAGGTAAGAGACACTTGCTTTCAGAGGTTTAAAAAGGCGGCCCACTAAATTTTTGGCGACAAAAGCAGAAATATCAACGACGCCAACCAATGGGATAGTCTAATATTAAAACTAGCCCAAAGCCCAAATATCATGCGATTCATCTAGTCGTTTCCCTCCCGGCTTTTTTAGATCGAATCACCTTCTGCCTCTCCTCTCCGTTTTTCCTCTCTTCTTCTTTGCTGTTGGCAACCTCTTTTCCTGTTTTACGGCTCTGTTTTCGCGTTCATGCCCTCCGTCCCACCCACCCATTCTTCTTTTCCATTCTCTCGTTCTTTCATCCTAGTCGCTTCGCGCCAATTCGCTATCCATTCCCCTCTTCACTCCCTCGCTTCTCACCTCAACTTTCCTTTTTCCCAGTTTAGTTTTCCCATATAAGCCTCTATTGAGCTCTGTTCAAAAATACTGCCTTTGCCAATGATGGATTAACTACGTGAACCAGGAAGCGCCCATCAAGACTCCGGACGCCCGAAAGTCCTCCGCCATCGCCACCTCTCCTCTGGCAAATGAGGGGTTCTCCGAGAATATCCATGTAAGTGCCATCGTCATCTATTTATCCGTCTTGTCTTTCTCTTCCCCCTTTTTGCCCCTCCAATTTTGTCTGTTAATACTCACGTGTTTTTTTTCAAACTCATTCCTTTTGGAATGCATACATGCATGTTGGAACGACTGTTAGCAATGACTTAATTGTTCATTATCTGCACGGCCTTTGGTATTCCCCACGCGATCTATACCGACAGGTCTCCTTTTAAGATTGAAAAGTGCTATTGAAAAGCAGTTGCTTTCAGTCATTTATTTCAGGCGCTTACATGTGTCTTTTTACCAATTTCCAGCTATAAAACTGATGATGGAGGCTGGTTGTGCCACGTCCTCATTGCCTTTTCAGTCGCCTCGGGCTCTCTTGTTAGTAGTCAGGGTGGATCGCTTTGCCAACTAAACTCAACAGTAGTATGCCCGTAGATTATTGTGTGTCGGGTCGCCCCTCCCAAGTCAGGTGGCCGACAGGTAGGTGGTGGCCCTTGTGCTGATGGTGAAGGAGGGAGTGATGTCGTCCCTGTTAGGTGCCAGCTGGCAGGCAGCAGCCCCGCTCACAGTAGGCTATAGATCAGCCTACACGCCAGCTAACACATCGTGCCAGACAATCAATACTTTAAATCGCAAGCTACATTCAGACACTGAGTCACCAGCTCATCGCACCAGAGCCTACGCCGGTAGGGAAGCTGATTGGCTCAATGGACATCGTGTAAGATTAGTTTGTTGTCCCAAATATGTTGTACTTATTACACTCAAAGACTTCTGCGGTTGCGCTCTTCTTGTCGTTTTCTTCCTTGGGGGGGACTCACACAAGGCGTAATTTGGCGGTGACACATCGGCTTTGGCTACCGTTACAGCAGTTCTCTCGGTGACCGTGTTTTTCTCATTCAAGTAGCCCATACTTGCTGCCATCGTCCGCGTGTGTGTGTGTGTGTGTGTGTGTGACCAATTTATTGCAAACCTACTTGGCACCCGTCATTTCGTCCCTCCTGCTGTTAGAACCGTTTTCTGCGCTTTTCGCTCCACCCACGCGCATAATTAATCGTCTCTGATTGGCTGGCCGTGTTGTCTTCTGAAGACGTTTTTTAGCCCAGCCTAATAAGCTGGCAATGTATACCCATCTGCTTACCATGGCCCCCAGCACGTCTGTAATATGCATTAGCAGTTGTGTGGAGCTGCATTTAGACGGTGCTGGTTTCCTCCTATACCCGGATGTTGTGGGTGTTCGCTCCTAACCGCACCACCTCCTTGCACACTGGGATTGTGCTTTACAGACAGCGACGGGGAGGGAGGGGGGTGAGTTTTTGTAAGGTGGGTGCCTACTTCATGGCGTTCAACCGTCTTAAGGCTTATCGATTGGTTTTTAGCTGAGCTCGGATATAATAAAGCTGTATGCGCGTGTTTTCGTTCATTTCACAACTGGCCTTTGGCGAAGATGTTTTCGCTATCCGCCACCTTTAGTCGTGCATACTAGCTAATCAGAGTCGTACTGCCCAACTCAATGGCGCACGCGATGACATTGTGATGTCAATGTTCTTACCTGGTCGGTCAGTCATCTGTCCCATTTCTGCATCTGGGTTGCAGGCATCCCACTTCCTGACCGCGTTTGTCTCATTCAAGTAACACATTCTTCAGAAGATAAGTTGGCGGACATGCGTTTGTATTCGAAAAATTCTCGCCAGAATTTTACATTTATATGATAATTAACTAAATAAACTATGCTGGTTGGTCGGAGGAAATAGTGCGGTTGTTAGCGCGGAGGTGGGGGGGGATAGTTGGAGTTAAACTTTTTATCAGCATTAGGGGGAATTGCTAGCCGAGAAAGTTAATAAGCTGGGAAATGTTACATCAGTGACTTTTGGCCATGGTAAATGCGGTGCCGCGACGATGTTCTTTTGGGCGCCTAGGACCGGTCGGTGTCGTCTAATGGCGGCCGCTTTTGCTGTAGCCAACAGACGCCGTCCAGGGAATTTTGAATAGCTTGAGGGCACCTTGTAGATCACTCGAAAGTCCTCTCAGCCCTCCACGTAATGTTCTAAGTCTACCAGGTGCGCTAGAATGGAACTGCTTGTACCCTTGAGTCGGCCCTCCCGCAACCATGCCGCAAGAGTTATCGTACTCTTTTTTACAAAATCCGTCTCCTGCCATCAATATATCCTGCCCCGCAGGAGCAGGTTAATGAATAGATGCAGATGCAGGTGGTCTGGGCTGGCAGTTTGTTCTTAGTCTTTCCGTATAGCATGGGAGTAGTCGGAAACTCATACTTGCTGTCGTCGTTCCTTTGACGAGGAGGACGGCTCAGCGTGCCGCCTGAGTGTGTGACCACTGTATTGCACACCTACTTGGCAGTCGTTCTACCGTCACTCCTGCTGTCGCGGCCGAAATTGTCGCCTTTTGCGCAGTTCGCTCCGTCCACGTGCATACTTTCTCTTCTCTTATTGGCTGGCCATCTCGTTTTCTGACGATGCTTGTTAGCGCCGAGCCTAATAAGCAGGCAATGTTAACCGGTCTGCGATCAATGGCTCCCAGCACATCTATTATAAACGTTAACAGTAGCTCACTGGATAACAGTGATTTGCAGGGGGTAGGACTGGTTTCCTTATTTATCCGGATTTTCAAGATATCCGGTTCCTCATCGCATCACCTCTGCACAAAATGGGATTCTGCTCGGCAGTCAGGGGGGGAGGGGGGGGGAGGAGAGGACTTATCTAACTTGGGTGCCAACTTCATGGCATGCCACCGTTTCAAGGCTTTTCGATTGGCAAGCTGTGGTTGGTGCTAATAATGCTGTATGGCCTGTGATTACTGTATGTGGCTGCGTTCGTTTTACAGCTGGCCTTCCCTGAATATCGTCTCGTTAGTAAAGACCTTAAGGCGTGCACCGTGTGCAGTCGGTATCATGCTGTCCAAGTCAGCGGCGAATGGTCTCAACGCGTTTGTCAGTCACCCATCCCCTTTTCACATCTGGACCGCAGGCATCCGCTTCCTGACCGCATTCGTTTCTCCAGTAGTCCATACTTGCTGCCATCGTCCCCTCAAGTGGCCGCGTTTGTGACCGCTTTAATTGGCACTCGTCCTTTCGTCACTCCGGCTGTTGCCACAGACGCCGCCGTCTTCTGCGCTGTTCGCTCCGCCCACGCGCATACTTCCTCGCTCCTGATTGGCTGGCTGTCTTGCTTTCGAACGACGCTTGTTAGCGCCCAGCCTCATAAGTAGGCAATTATCCGTGGCCATTGCATACATAGGTGGAGCACTGTTAGTCAGGCCGAAAAGCGCACTCCGTCGTTATCAGTATTTGAGTTGTTAACGTCCGTAAACGGAGCGCAACGAATTCTTCCCCTAGTCTGCGAGCTTCGAAACTTTTGATTTATAGCAAACAATTGGATTATAAAGGACACTTTGTGCTCAAAGGCACTAACTTGCCGACTCGCTTACCGCCTTCACCTGGATATGAAGCGCTGGTTATGGCAGAGTAATGAAATAACCATCCCGATCGCTGAGCGCCTATCTACCCGTGCCTGTGTCTTTCTGATCGAAACAGACAAAGCAAGGAGCCCGTGGTTGAATGCTTAGAGAGTTGAACTTCAGTTCGCGAGTTCGACCCTCGGGTTAGGAGGGTTGGCTGATGGTAACAGCTAATGAGCCGGGAGTGGTCACTCTATTTTCCCTTTTATCTTTACCGTCAGCGTCTTTCTACTTATAAAATAAGCAGCATTTTTGTGCGTGTTCGAATTTACAGGAGTATCAGAAATCTCTACGAAAGGAATGCTACTTAAGTAGTCATTTTGCAGTTGGTCGCAAATACGCCTGATGCATCCCGAAATATCCCGCTCCCCCCTCTCCCGCGTAATCTAATCAGCATTACACAGCGATCTCCGGCCTTTCTAGACAAACTAACTTTTCAGAATATTTCCTTTGTCGTTGCCAAAAAAGAAAAACGAGATAGAGACAACCAGTAGACGGTGTCGCAGGATACTGCCACCAGGATGTCTTATCGCCACTTCCTGGCTGACAGACAGTGTGCGACAACAGTCCGTCCACAGTCGCCCACAGTGCACCTGTGTTTTTGTTCACCAGTCCACTACAGACGTCATCTCTGTGTGCGTGTATGTGCGCTCGCGTACGTTCTTCTTATGTGCGCACGTATACGCGCATGCGTAGGCCAGCACATGCTACCACCTCCATACACACACATGTACCTCTGCGCGTCCACGCGGCTCACGGTGGTGGTGGTGGTGCATTTTATGTATGCACACGTGCTAGGTGGGTGCTCACTCTCCACCGCTCGTCGCATGCATTAAGGACGAGACGAGGACCGCGCCGCCGTAGGCCGCCGCTATGCCGCACTGGATTTTCTGGTGCGAAACAGTTGCGTCCACTAACCCACCTGCCGCTAAAGCCTCCACCGCCCCCCATTACTGCCGAACGGACTTAGTTGTCATCATCTTCACCTCTCGTCCTTCTCCTATTGCTCGCATTTAGAGTGAGGGTAGATGGCAGTGCGTCTACTTTGACTATCCTGGGCTGCAGTCACCATCCCTGCTCTTGGGCCTATGGTAAACCGCATCAAAATGGATGGTCGGTACTTTCCCCCTCTCTTGGCCCGCTCGACGTGGATTACCAGTTCCCCTCCCCGTCCCCTCCCGCAGACAGTGGCGAGCTGCCTTATTTACACATTTATTGCATCCGTCGTTGTCGACATGACAGCTTTCCAGTAGCATAAATTCAGGTCCCAATTCCCATATCGAGGGAACACGAGCACAGCGCTGACTCTAGCCAGTCTTTTAAAGCATATTTTCCATCGGGCAATTTTGAGATTTTGCTCATCAGTTGCTTCCTCTCGTTACATAACGTGAATAACGTTAGACAAAATACAAAATTAAATTCATGCAGAAAAGTCAATACAAATTACAAAATTATTGAAAACGAAAACAGAACTCGCCGTTCATCGATTACTTAACCTCTGCATTCTGTGGACGCCAACACTTCTTTCCGATTACTTGTTCGGGAGCGAAAAAGGCTACTGTTACTTAAGCCTAGGTTAGGCGGTGTTT
The DNA here is from genome assembly GCA_036362985.1 of Ligula intestinalis. Lineage (NCBI taxonomy): Eukaryota > Metazoa > Platyhelminthes > Cestoda > Diphyllobothriidea > Diphyllobothriidae > Ligula > Ligula intestinalis. Next base: position 19,552 of record JAYGXS010000728.1, read on the forward strand.
CTAACCGGTATTGGAGAAAGTTGCTTACGTCTGATTCCTGCTCGATCATCTCGACTTTGCCTTTTCATGGGTTCAAGCGGGTGAGGGTTTAGAGTTGAGCAGATGGCTGCTCGTTTACTTTTACTATATCTGACTACAGTCACCGTCCCTGCTTTTGGCATATGGGGATATAAATGAAATCAATGTTCGAACTATCACTGAATGGACCTATTTCTCCTCCCTCGTCTGCTCAACATGGGCTACAAGTCTGCCATCTCCTCCCGCAGACAGTAGCGAGCTGCCTTATTTACACATTTGTAGCCTCCGTCATTGTCGACATGACAGCTCTCGTACGATGAGCCTGCATTTTTGACAGGAGTTTGCCGTGTGCCGATGGCAGGGGACTTCATTTACCCATGCTCTGGCGTTTTTAACCTGATGCAGCATTACCGATCGTAATTATTCCTCTCTGTCGGGCCGCATGGTGGATGAAATGGACCAACACGGAGGCTACCGCAAGGTACGACAGGCGTTGTTCGGGTTGCGCTCCCATAAAAAATTTCCGAATATGGGTGGTGTGATGGCACGCATTGGGGCATTCTTGAAACTGTGACTAAGGCTGCAGTGGCTCCTTGGAGTGTTCCTCATAAAACTTTCATTCGCGTTTCATTTGAGTACTCATCACTGGCGCCTATTATGTTTTGTGGGCAGCACGTCATGTAGAGCACTGTTCGGTCAATGCGTAAGCACCCACCTCCCGTCGTCTTGACTGGCTGATGATGGCTGATAAGCCGGAAACCGTCATTTAATTATGTCTTGTCTTTTTCGTTGATGCTGTGCTGTTGCTGGGTTGCTACAGTCGGGCTGGAGACTGAGCTCCAAGGCACAAGAAGACCCCTGTGTCTCGTAATGGATCGGTCAATGCCAAATGTTAATCTTTTTGATCGACATCTTCAACGCAACGAGCTCATTTCTCGCAGTGGTTAGCACGTAGGACTCCTAACCAACAGGTCGCAGATTTGAACCGTCGGGGATTGCAATACCTGGTATCGAATATGACTGGCTGGCTGATGA
>JAYGXS010000729.1:0-20589 GCA_036362985.1 Ligula intestinalis
CGGCCTGGCAGGCGGTCACCCGTTGGGACCTCTGACCACCACATGAAGTTTGTTTAGTTCGGAAGCCTATTCGATCGGTGTTCGCACATTCCTGAGTGAATATATACCCGATCAGCAGTGACAGCAAATGGCAGTTGGCAAGGCTCTGATGAACTGCGGTTCGATGAAGGGTTTATGACTCATCTGATAGACACCAGTGGTGGACCAACTGCGCCGTCTGTAAGTGCGTTTGTTTGTGTTGTCCGAATAGCTGGTGTTCAGAATTGTGCTTGGCTGATGAAGGCTTATAAGCCCGAAACAGTTCTGTATCAAGTTACCCCCAGACGCTGTCATACCTCCTTATTGCTATTATGACTTGGCCGGAATCGGCCTGGCAGGCGGTCACCCGTCTGGGACCTCTGACCACCACATGAACTTTGTTTAGTTAAGAAGCCTATTCGATCGGTGTTCGCACATTCCTGAGTGAATACATACCCGATCAGCAGTGACAGCAAATGGCAGGTGGCGAGGCTCTGATGAACTGCGGTTCGATGAAGTGCTTATGACCCATCTGATAGACACCAGTGGTGGACCAACTGCGCCGTCTGTAAGTGCGTTTGTTTGTGTTGTCCGACCAGCTGGTGTTCAGGGTTATGCTTGGCTGATGAAGGCTAATAAGCCCGAAACAGTTCTGTATCAAGTTACCCCCAGACACTGTCATACCCTCTTACTTATACATATACCCCCTTACATATATATATATATATATATATATATATATATATATATATATATATATATATATGAACATGCTATTATAAAAGCCCTTCCACCAAACGTGCATTTGAATTTCGGCACGGTCAACCGTATTTGTCTATCTTCATACCGTTATTTACCCTTCACCGATCACATCAGCCAGACGTGGTGGCCTAAACACTCACCCTTGGTTTAAACCGCAGAGGACTGCCAACGATCTCGACGGATATTCCTTTTTTCCAGTCCGGTCGGCGGGTTTTATCCTCAGTAAGGAAGAATCAGGCTGATCGGATTCCACATTCGGTGACGATTCAAGGAAAGTTTGGCATGCCCCCAGTTGGTTTCCGCTCCATACCGAAAAAAATCGGTTAATATCTTTGCATCTTTTTCTATTCAACCCCATACATGTCCCGAAGAGAGCAACCATTTTTCTATGAAAAATCTTTACGAGTTTTTGCACTGTCTGCTCCTATTATTCCACCCCATGTAATTATTTTTATAATGCGATGACGAGTTTATCACGTACATTGTATAGTGAAAACATCAACACCAACTTAAACGGGTTAACACAGTTAAATTCACCCAACTTTATATGCGAAAATAAGCAACTAGTCCATTGGTTAGCTTAGAGGGCTTATTAATTTTAGTATACTGACTTAAGCGGTTATTGTATGTGCTGACCTTCAGTGGGCCACTCTGCAGTTCAATGACATAATCAAAGCCCTGCTGGACTGGCGGATGGCGTGTAACAAACCTGACGATTATTGGCAATTTGACCTGCTTAAGAGACTAAATAGGTAGCTTAAATACATAAGAGCCTTTGGAACAGCCCTCATGGAATCCATCATGAATTTGTTCAATACCACCGGCTGAGGAAGTAAGTGGTCCTAGACCGAAGAAAAACTTCAGAGAAAGGCACATTAAGGACAATCATGAAAATATGACGGACCCATAAGGATGGAGTGTAATGTCGACTGGGGTTCGAATTGCACGCGAAGAAAGTGTATTCTTGTTGTCCATCCGAATTGGCTTCTTTTTTCGCTGACTTTTCGGAAATGATTTCATCCACCAAACATTTAAAAATGAGGCTCTGTGTATTTACCATGGGTTAATCGTTTTTTCTACACATTTCGGTGAACAATATCATATTTGATTATACAAGCAATAGTCATAATTTTTAAATTTTGAGAAAGTATAGTATATTATACATCCTTTTCATCTGTTAAACCACCATTCCCTGCTCAGCATCTGCATGTGATGCTCAAAAAGGTAAGTTTAACGATCATATCGCCGATTACAGCTATCTTCCTTATCATTCATCATATGCGCGTTAATAAACGTGCTGTCATTGCACATTGTTACTTTGGCCTGTAGGTTTAATCTCTGGGTAATTCCATGGAATGATATCATAGCAAATCAAAACAAACTGGCTATATCAAACAGAAAGCATACCGAGGAATCTGAGAACACACAAATAAACCAGACCTCTCACAGCTGTGTCAAACACTGGCCTCATACCGACCAAACACCCGTATAGGGCTTTTTCTTAGAAACAACTAAAGTTTGCTTTGTGGCCATACGTGTACATAACGCAGTGGTCGGCCGGGTTCAGCTTAATATACAATGTTGGTCTCTGTCTATGCAGAGACTGACAACCACTTTCATCTTCAAAAAGCGACAATCGTAATAATTGCGTAAATAATGACAACGCTCTTGTTCCATTCAAAAAAGCGCACGAACACCGTAAGTTATATCACACTGAAGGATTGCACGATCAAATTGCTATATCAAGGAGGAATCACGGACATTAAGTACTGAGCAGATCACAGAGTACCACTTTATCAAATCCCTTGATGACATACTCCGTGCTATGGGAATCAAACTGTATGAGGGTTTCCCTCATAAGAAAGGTCGGTTTTATACTAGCAACAGACGCCAGCATAGCTAGTGCGTTTTCACTCACTCTTCGGAAGACAACCATCAGACATGAATGCCTCTGCAGCATTAGCAAATGATATGTCTTCCAAAAAAGAACAACTGGCCATAAGCAGAGGCTTAACTAATGCCTGAAGATAGAAGAACATATAACAAATCTTACCTAACGGTTCTGTCGATAGTAATATCAGGACGGGTTCACCGAGGCCACCACCATTGCTATTAAGCTGCCTGTTTTCAGTCCTGACTGCTATGTCGTACCATGTGTGTGGAGTCAGATTACGCAATCTTATTCCGTTCCATGATGTTTCTATCTCCAGCTGCTCCTTTGTATCCCTGTTCGTAACTGTGACGTGGAAGGTCTTGATATCACCATACGGTTGTTTCGGGGCTGTCCATGTTATCGTGGCAGTTTCCGTACCGATATGCGGGAATTTTATATCTGTAACCTGCTGACCGGCTGCGAATAAGCAAGTTAGACGGTTAATATAAGCAACTATTGTGTTGAAGCAAAATGACGCGATGTTTAGCTTTTGTCGAAAACATCAAGTTATTACGCTCTGCCAATTGTCAACTGAATCGAGCTGCAGCACTATACATGTCACTTACTTTTTGCGTCAAGCGAACTTCTAATCTAGACTGCACATTGGCTTCTGACTGGTGAAACTGAAGTCAATGGTCAATGGTCTGCCTTGTCTATTATAATAGTCTGTTGAGTAGGGAGTGCAAGCGCTTTCAGCAATCGGTAAATCTCATTTTGACGCACAACTAAATTGATCTAATAACCTAATTAATGCATCCAATATTCAGTCGGTCCAGTTTTACCTGAGCACTGGACCAGTGCATTTGTGGGGCATTCTCGTGGATGCTTCGCAAGGCAGTGGTGAATAACGTATATATCATAAGGCACGTCGTGAACTCTAACGACAATTTCCAATAATATTACGCAAGGCGCTGATGAACTGAGGTTCGATAAAGTGCTTATGACCCATCTGATAGACGCCAGTAGACGACCAACTGCGCCGTCTCTAAGTGCGTTTGATTGTGATTTTCGACATGCTGGTATTAAGGTTTATGCTTGGCTGATGAAGGCTAATAAGACGGCAAACAGTTATGTATCAAGTAGCACTCAAATGCAATAAAAAATTTCAGAGAAAGGTTTTGTGTGAAAAGGCTGTAACACACAATAAAGACAATCATTCGGACATGATGGACCCAAAAGAATGGAGTTTAATTTCGACTGGGGTTCGGATTGCACGTGAAGAAATTAATTTGCCAGTATCAGCCATGTACATGCAGACATACTGCACCTAACTTGGATATCAAATGTATTCTTGTTGTCCACCGGAAACGGCTTCTTTTTTCGCTGACTTTTCTGAAATGATTTCCTCCATCAGAAATTTAAATTGAGGCTGTTAGTATTCACCATGGGATTATCGATTTTTCTACACTTTCAAGTGAACAAAAATTATACTTTATTCTTGACCCGACAGTCTTTATTTCGAAATCTTCAGAAATTATCACATAAAAAAGTTCCTTTTCATCTGTAAAACCATTACTCCGTGGTCAGTATCTGCATGATGTGCTCAAACTTTTGGCTAAAACTATCGTTTTGCTTATTAAAGCTACCTTCCTTATTAATCCTCATATGCGCATAAATAAACGTGCGGTCATTGCACATTGTTACTTTGGCCTTTGGGTTTAATCTTTGGGTAATACCATTGAATGATAACACAGCAAATCAAAACAAGCTGGCTACTAAAAACAGAAAGCATACATGGTAATCTGGGAACACAACGATGAACCAGACCTCTCACAGCTGTGTCAAACACTGTCCGAATACCGACAAAACACCCGTCTAGGGCTTTTTCTTAGCAAATCATATTTGCCTCATTTTAACAGCAATAGCAACAACTACAGTTTGCCTTTTGGCCATATGTGTACATTACGCAGTGGTCGGCCGGGTTCAGCTTAATATACAATTTTGGTCTCTGTCTATGCAGAGACTGACCACCAATTTCATCTTCAAAAAGCGACAATCGTAATAATCGTGTTAATAATGACAACGCTCTTGTTCCCTTCAAAAACTTGAGTGCATGAACACGGTAAAATATATCGCACTTAAGGATTGCACAATCAAATTGCTATACCAAGGCAGAATCACGGACATTAACTACTGTGCACCTCACAGAGTACCACATTCTCAATTCCCATGTTGAAATACCTAGTACTACGGGAATCAAACTATATGAGGGCTTCCGTCATACAATAATGTGGACGGTTTTACACGAGCACTAGACGTTAGCAGAGCTGATGCGTTTTCGTGCACTCTTCGAAAGACAACCGTCAGGTATGTATGCGTATGCAATATTAGCAAGTGCTTTTTATTCCAAAAAAGGAAAAACTGGCTATCACCAGAGGGTTAACAAATGCCCGAAGAATGCAGAACATATAAAACTCTTACCCAAAGGTTCTGTCGATAGTGCTATATGGGCGGGTTCACCGAGGCCACCAACATCGCTATTAAGCTGCCTGTATTCAGTCCTGACTTTTATGTCGTACCATGTGTGTGGAGTCAAATTAGAAAATGTTATTTCGTTCGACAATGTTTCTATCTCCAGCTGCTCATTTGTATCCCTGTTCGTAACTGTGACGTGAAAGGACATGATATCACCGTGCTGTTGTTTTGGGGCCGTCCATGTTACCGCGGCAGTGTCCGAACCGATGTGCTCAATTTTTATATCTGTGACCTGCAGACTGGCTGCGAATAAGACAGTAAGACGGTTAATAGAAGCAAGTTTTTTTTGTTGAAGCAAAAGGACGCAAAAGTTCTTACGCTCTGCCAATGGTCAACTGAATCCAGCTGGACGTCACTTACTTAGTGCGTCAAGCGAACTTCTTATACAGACTGCGTATTGCCTTCTGGAGAAACTTAAGTCAATGGTAAGCTGCAAAATATGCAAATTGACAGTCGGTATAATCGCAATCCTGGATGATAAGGAGATTTGAAAAAGTGAATATATACAGGCATCGCTCAACTATGAACGTCAAACCTGCTATCCCGGAAATTTTTTCCGGAAGTGCTTTCTCTAATATAATCGTACGTTCAGTGGGGAGAACAAGTGCTTTCAGCAATTGGCAGATCTCAATATGCCACACTTAAATGGATCAAATAACCTAATAATTGTATCCAATATTCAGTCGGTCCAGTTTTACCTGAGCGCTGGACCAGTGAATTGATGGGTTATTTTCGTGCACTCTTCTCAATGCGGTGGTGAATAACTTATAGGTCTCGAGAATTGACAAATGATGCATAATTTTGTGAAAAAATGTCAATTGGCTTCAGTCAATATGTTAACCGATGCAGAAGGAATGCATTTAAAAAAAGAGGGAACATTTACCCAGTGGTAGTGTCGTTACCACCTTTGTGACGGCGTCACCGGCTCCGCCGAAAAAGTTACTAACTGAACTTGGTTTGTTGATTGTCCGGACTGATATGCTGTACGTGGTGGATGGACTCAAATTACTTATTGTCGCTTCAGTCTCATTCACGTATGTTTCTGCAATCATATTTCCTTTAGCGTCCGTAGTTTCAACGCGATATGATGTTATTTCACCATACGGCATTTCCGGGGCCGTCCACTGAACATGTATTGAGTAACGTCCGATAACAGGAAAAGTTATATCTCGTACTTTTTGACCAGCTGCGAATGAAAGGAAGTGAAATTTGGTCCGATTTAATAAACAGTCTAATGTAATTAAATATATTAAGGTATTCATCCTGTTTAAATATAACACATATCAACAGATCATATCAAACACTATTGTTTTTTTACTGTGAGCTCGGTTGCTACACAGGGGTCTTGATACTAACATTACGCGCTCAGCGACTTCGGGACTGTTTTGGATAATCATAGAATGTTTCGGATTAGTAACAATAACACACTTGAGGGGTTGTTCTCTCAAATTAAGTGTGACTGGGTCCAGGCTGGGCTCTCGGAAGCACTTCTTCTCAAAAAAAGTTGTCAAGTCGTCGAACACGCTTTCTCGGGATGTCGCTATGTCGGAATCCCTAGAGATGTTTAAGCTTAAATGAGATCGATGCAGTATTGCGCCATTTACCACGAGGTGAACGCGGACGAAAATGTCCAATCATATTACTACTGTCAATGTTTAATTAGTATTTGTTCTTTATAGCATATAGCGATCACTAAATCAGCGTGTCTAACAGCGTACAAATTCACACTATTACTTCTTACAGTAATGTCAATAGTTCTATGATATCGATATATGTTATCTTAAAAGCCCTCCCACCAAAAGGTGCATTTGAAGGTCTCCACGGTCTACCGTATTTTGCTATCTGCATACCATGATTACCCTGTCAGCGATCGCATTAACCGGAACTGGCGGCCTAAACACTAATCTCTGGTTTGAGCTGCAGCGGACTGTCGACAATCTGGACGGGTGTTTCTTTTTTCCAGTCCGGTCGTCGGACACTGTACCCAGCAATTAAGAATCAGAATGATCCGATTCCACACTCGTTGATGATTCTGGGAACATTTCCCATGCCCCCCGTTAGTATCTTCCCCTAACCGAAAAAAATCGGATGATTTCTTTGCATCTTTTTCTATTAAACCCCACAAATTTCCACACAAGAGCAACAGTTTTTTTATTGTCTGGACGGATGTTTCTTTTTTTCCAGTCCGGTCGACTGACAATTTTCTCTGCAAAGAACAATCAGGCTGACCAGATGTCAGAGTCGATAATGATCCTGGGAACATTTGTCTTGACCCCCCCGTCGGCCCCCCCCCCCCCATACCGAAAAAATTCTGATGATTTCTTTTCTCCTTTTTCTATTATACCCCACACATGTCCCCACAAGAGCAACAATTTTTCACCTTAAAATCCTTAATGAGATTTGCTCCTATTTTCCACCCCATGACGCAGGACAACTGGCCTCGTGACCAGTCTGAGACACAATTATTATCCTACCACTGCACACCTGCAAAAATAGAGCACTCAAAGTTAATTCACCTACATATTTCTCCATATACTGCTGCATAAATTAATTATACTCTTGCGTGGCCAAGAATAATACAAATAATTTTCCATTTTCTTCGGAATAACGACAGATTACGTAAAGAGCTTCTGCAAACTAAAACATAAATTCTAAATTTGAAGTGTCAAATCCTAGCCCTGACATGTCTGGACGCAAACTTTGGCCAACCATAAAATGCTGACATAAGATGTTATTGTGTGTAGTGACCTTCAGTGGGCCATTCTGCAGTTCAATGCCATAATCAAATCCCTGCTGGACTGACGGATGGCGTGTATAAAAGCTGACGATTATTAGCAATTTGACCTGCTTAAGAGATTAAATAGGTGGCTCAAATACATAAGAGCTTTTGGAAAAGCCCTCATGGAATCCCTCTTGTAATAGTTGAATACCGCTGACGGAGGAAGTAAGTGATCCTAGACCGAAGAAAAACTTCAGAGAAAGGCTTTGTATTAAAAGGCTGGATACACACAAGAAAGACAACCATGAGCCATAGGGATGGCGTGTTATTTCGACTGGGGGCAGACTGCACCCGAAGGACTAAATTTATCAGTATCAGCCGTGTACATGCAGATACACTGCAATTAACTTGTACCTCAAGCGTATTCTTGTTGTCCACCGGAAATGGCTTCTTTTTTCGCTGAAATTGCGGAACTGATTTTATCCATCAGACACTTAAACTTGAAGCTGTAGGTATTTGCCATGACCTCATCGATTCTTCTACACATTCTTGTGATTTAAAATGATTTTTGATTCACAACCCGACAGTCTTAATTTTGCAATCTTGCGAAAGTAAAGTATAGATAACTCAATCTGTTTGACCACTACTCCTTGGTCAGACTCTGCATGTGGTGCTCAAGAAGGTAAGTTAAACGATCGTTTTCACCGATTACAGCTGCATTCCTTATCAGTTCTCATCTGCGCCTAAATAAAAGTGATACCATTGTACATTTTTACTGTTGCACCTTTGTTTCACCTCTGGGTAATACCATGGAATGATAACATAGCAAATCAAAACAAACTGGCTACCAAAAACAGAAAGCATACAGGGTAATCTGGGAACACAACGATGAACCAGACCTCTCACAGCTGTGTCAAACACTGTCCGAATACCGACAAAACACCCGTCTACGGCTTTCTCTTAGCAAATCATATTTGCCTCATTTTAACAGCAATAGCAACAACTACAGTTTGCCTTTTGGCCATATGTGTATATTACGCAGTGGTCGGCCGGGTTCAGCTTAATATACAATGTTGGTCTCTTTCGATGCAGAGACTGACCACCACTTTCATCTTCAAAAAGCGACAATTGTAATAATCGTGTAAATAATGACAACGCTCTTGGTCCCTTCAAAAACTTGAGTGCATGATCACGATGGGTTTTATCACATTAAAGGAATGCACAGTAAAATTGCTATATCAAGGCAAAATCACGGACTTTAAGTACTAAGCAGATAACAGAGTACCACTTTCTCAAATCCCTTGTTGACATACTCCGTACTATGGAAAGTAAACTATATGAGGGCTTCCCTCATACAATAAAGTGGTCGGTTTTACACGAGCACCAGACGTCAGCATTCCTGGTGCGCTTTCGTGCACTCTTCAGACGACAACCGTCAGACATGTTTGCGTCTGCAATATTAGCAAATGCTTTGTCTTCCAAAAAAGAACAACTGGCTATAAGCAGAGGGTTAACCAATGCCCGAAGATAGCAGAATATATTACAACGGTTACCCAATGGTTCTGTCGATAGTATTATCAGAACGGGTTCACCGAGGCCGTCACCGTTCCCATTAAAGTGTTTGTTTGCAGTCCTGACTGTTATTTCGTACCATGTGTGCGGAGTCAAATCATGCAATGTTATTTCGTTTGACGTTGTTTCTAAATCCTGCTGCTCGTTTGAATCCCTGTTTGTAACTGTGACGTGGTAGGACTTGATATCACCGTACGGTTGTTTCGGGGCTGTCCATGTTACCGTGGCAGTGTCCGTACCGATATGCCGGAATTTTATATCTGTGACCTGCTGACCGGCTGCAAATAATAGAATTGACATTAATAACATGGATAATTTAATAAATGCTTTTCTTTTCATTCATAAATGATTACGAAACTAATCCTGAACATTTTGTTGCGCACCTTGGTTTGGTATAAGTTCATTTATTGAGCTGCACACGATTTGACCCCTCGGGTGCATTCAGCCACGTGAATCAGACTTAGTAGCCTGACTGTCACCGTTCCTTTTTGAGAAAACCAAATTTTCTATATTTTACATGCCACTTTTTCATAGGATGCAGTAAAACAGACTTAAAACAATCTTTTTTTTCAAGTGCATTTAGTTGCGAATTCATGGCGAGTAAAATAAGTGCGTAATCAGTATATTGACATTGCGAATTCGGAAGATGTCAAGATAATCATTGAATACAATTTGCAATTTTTCTTATGCTGATGTGTCGATTCAGTTTACAACTGTACATATATTCCGATTGTATCGTACGTTTGAAGTCAGAGTTTTTTAGAATTGAAACAAACGCGTATCTCGTTTACGACAAAAATAATTTAATATACTTAAATATAAGGTTCACGAAAGGTCCTCGATTGTCATTGCTTATATATCTATAACAAAAAAACTGTAATTTTAAATGTGTCCAATGGATAAACTGGAAAGATATTAATTTCAAAAAAATCAAAATAATTAAAATTCAAATGTCGTGTAACATTCCTGCGGGAACTCCAGTACTCAGCCCCGTGACAAGAAAATGAAGCAGAAAGCAAACAGTGTACGATATTTTAAAGCAACGGACTGTTGCTCGTTTCCCAGTATCGTTCGTTTAACCGATAGATTTATATGTGAAGCGCTTTCGCTAAAATGATATACATGCAGATGATGAGAACTTTACGCTTTGTGACAAATCTTATCACACCCTCATGACGAATACTTATTTACGGTCAACTACCTAAGACAACGGTTTAGCTTGCACCCCAAAGGGGATTAAGACGATAGGCTTGGCTTAATATGACCTGTCTACATCCCGTGGAATCAACAGAAGTTAAATGGTTTGCTCGAAATGTATAAAGAATTGCAATGTATCTGTCCACAAAATGCGTCAAATGCAGCTGTGCATGCCGCTCAAAATCAAAAAAACGAAATCACCAAGCAGGTACTGTCTGAGGCCCTGAACGGAATGAACTGTCAATCAAATTCGAAATGAAAACTATTTTCAAGCTCACCGGGTGAGGTTGCGGTTAAACTCGCATCCACGAGTACTAAGGCAACAGGCTATAACGGTTCTTGAGCCCACCTCATTTAAATGCTTGACGCCACAGATGTGATATGGCCAGGACAATCTTGGTTTTCCATTCGTGCTTGAACCGTTTGCTCGACCTGCTCAGTTTCTGTGCGCGCGCGAGGCGCAATCTTTGCCCTTGGGCGGCGCAGACGCATGTGTGCACTCGAGAAAGGTCTGGCCTTTCAGGGTACCGAAGCATTAATGAACAATCGGCTTCCCGAAGCACACTGCGGTCCTCAGTCAATTACTGCACTTAACGACACTTGGGACGGCGTCAGGGTCTAACGATTGAATGACATACAAGACTTAGTGGCTTATTTTCCGCTGTGACTTTCCCAACACTTCTGTCATCATCGTAGGCTTAACAATTTTTGAATAGCTACCTTAAATAGGACTCCTCCTCCACAGTTGGTGCAAACACAACATGCCTTTCTCCAGTGCAGTGTAAGTGTTCAGTTTCAGTTAACATAAAACAGAAAAAATCTCCTGGCGTCCACGGGAGTCAAACCTTCATAGTAGGGAAGGCCTTTACGCAGCCAAAGTTCTATAACTTTAGCTACAACACCACACCATTTCCTGTGAATTTATTCAAACTTGGATAGATTTAACGAGCCTTGCTTAACCGATCGTATGAAGCCAACCAATAGAGAACAGCAAGCAGACTGCTAAAGTAGGATTTTCTAAGCAATCACCGCCGAAACTGATTTGAATTGACAAAAGGCAAAGTTATTTCAACTTCTACGTCGAAAGAATTTATCTTCAGAGTAAAGCTGAATAAAAAAGCACACTGTGTGATACGATGGCATGAACACTTAGAGTAAAGGCCTCCAACGTTGGTCATATTGACGCAGCTGCGGAAAATTTGAATATATTTACAGTCGATAAAAACGATTGGAGTGAGCTAGCACGGAAAATTAAGACTTCCAAAACAAAAGACACGAGTGTGCCAGCACTTGAAGCATAGGCCCAAGCACCTAACCAATTAGACGCAGTTAAGTTAAATTTGAAAAAAACCTCACTGCCAGCAATGAAGACACAAGGGAGTCAACGCTTAAGGTGATGGCCTCCAACGTTGGCCAAATTGCCGCAGATGATGAAAATTTGAATAATGCCACAGTTGAGAAACGAAAAACCATAAGAATGTGCCAATATCTTCAGTTAAGGCTTGGTCAACAGAAGTCATTTATCTGCCAACGCTTGAAGGGTAGGCTCAAACAGCTGACCAAGTAGACGCAGTTGAGGTAAATTTGAAAAACCTTCCTGCTAGCAAAGTAGATACAGTTGCGTCAATACTTCAAGTAAAGGCGCACACAAAAACAAGCAAGAGCGAGTCAACACCCGGAGTGAAGGCTGCAAAAACTGACAGAGTTGCCACAGTTGAGGCAGATTTGAACAAGCTCGCTGTTAAAAAACGATACGAGGGTTAAGGCCCTCAAAGTTTTACCGCCTGGACCCACAAAACTGCATAGAAATTGCACCAAAGTCCATGGCCGGGAAGCAACAACATGGGTTAGCCCGAGCCCGAGGCCCACAACCGCAAACGAGGCTGGTGCTGCACCAATATACTCCGGTCTCAAACATTTCCGTCAAAATAGCAGCACATGAGCTGTTAGTCAGAAAGTAAGTGACAATGCCGTAGGCGTAAAAAAGGGTCGCTAAGAGAGAATCCAACGTCAAAATACAGGAAATGGTAGAATAAACTGCAACCCCTCCCATGTATTGGCAGTCATCCAGCTTTTCGGTGCACTTATGGACAAAATGCTGGGACCCAAAGTAACAATTGAGTACGTTAAGGCATTACGCCTTGGAAAACGATCAGAGGGGCGCACTGGATCGGTGCGCGTCAGACCTCTGAATGGGTTCATGGCCAGCAGCCCAGATGAAAAGCTCATACTGTTTTAGCGTTTTAGAATAAAGAATCTCACCAGGGAGTTTTTTTTCAGCAGGATTTCTCAGTTGCAGAACGAGGCCAATGTCATCAACGTGTTTTAGAAATTACGAAGCAACACATCAAATGAGAACAAAACTTTGTTATTTACAACAATCTAGCTATACAGCGTCCATTGTTCTCACCCTGGATAGGTCCGTTCCGGATAACCACGCAATCGACCCAGTAGGGGGAGGGTTCAGCCCGAACTTAAAAACTAACCGAACAAGCCGATAAAGGAAACTTCTGTGCGTGTACACCAATGCACAAAACCTGCTGTCTAAATTAGACGAGCTTGAGATTAATGTGTAACAAGTGGAACCAGATGTGGTCTGTACAACAAAAACATGGTTATTCACTAAGATAGACGGTCGTGAAGTTGCTCTTTCCGTTTTTCAGCTGCTCTTAAGTGACAGAGCCGGGCGTCAGGGTCGGGGTTTGCTCACCTATGTAAGACATGGCCTGAACCTGTCAAACCAAACTGACCAGCTTGCGTCCGATATAAAAGCCCTTTGGCTCACCATTAGAATGCCGGGGACTCAAGCCCTGGACATCTTGGCTGTTAATCGAACACCGTCGAACGATCTAGAGTCAGTCAGTCAGTATATTTGAGGGAAAAATAGGCTTGCGCCTTTGAACTCCTTATTTGTCACATCAAAATCTCAAGAATTATAAACAATGTTAACAAGTTTTCAGTCAGACAGATAAAGCATTTGCCGTGCGATCCAATGTCCTGATTACAGGCGACTTTAATGTTCCGCATATCGACTGGAACCTCAGTTTTGCGACATGGTCAGAATTAAGTTTCGATCGCCGACTCCTACGTACGGTACAGAAAGCCTTTCTATCACAACACGTCGTATCTCCGACCAGGCAGCGTAAAGGGCAACAGGTTTACTGCCTATATCTTGCTATGTCGCAAGTGCCTGACAGTGTAGACGTATTAAATTGTTTACCTCCTCTAGGCAAAAGCGGCCGCGTAGTACTACAGTGGGAGTACTCACTCTTCTCTGTACCTGATCGTAGCGCGACCGTAAGACACGACAAGTGTCGCGGAAACAGTAACCAAATAAGAACCGAAGTGCCTAGCGTAGACTGGAGGGAGGCATTCATCATGTGTTTTCACGAGGATTGGACGGTGTTAGAGACTGTACTACGTGGGCTACTCACCCGTTTCTGACCCATCTCGAAATGGAAAGCCACAAATAGACCCAGTGGCTAACAAACACGGTAAAGAGGGAGGTTAACCGTAAAGAAACGCTGTCCCGAACGTATCAGAGAGAGAAGACCACCGATTCGCACAACAAGTACAACGCGCAGAGAAATAGGTTTAAGGGCCTTGTACTAAAAACTCTTCAATGTTTCGAGCGTGATCTAGTAAAACGTGGAGTAGGATATTGGAAGGTCTTCTTTAACTAGATAAGCGATCTACCCGAAAAAGACACCCCATTATTTTGTTAAAAAAGGATGACGGCGCCGTAATTTGCTATAACAAAGCTGAGACCAAGCATCTGTCCGGCTTATTTCAGCCGGTTTTTACGGGAAAAGTCAAACTTACCGTTACCAATTTTAGTATTGAGAAGATTCTGACTATTTACTTAATGTGCTTACAGTAGTAACTGTCCTGCACGAACTTCTTGAGCTCAAGAAACGAAGTCGCCAGGACCGGACGGCATACCTGCAAAGCTGATAAAAAAGGTAGCCGTAGAGTTGGCTGAACGTCTGCAGTTGCTCTTTAAGGCCTGCTTAAATACAAGCCTACTGCCATTCAACTGGAAGATAGTGTCGATCTCACCCATACACAAAAGTGGGAGTCAGGCGTTCACAAACAACTACAGGTCAATAAGCCTTACTGCAATATGCTGCAAATCATGGAGCAAAATATAAAAAAGAGTTCATGCAATTCTTAGAGTGTCATTGACTTTTTTTTGATAAACAGCACGGGTTCCGTAGAGGACGGTCCTTCTTAACTAATTTGCTCTTCTGTCTAGATTAATGGACCAGAGCTTTCGATCAAGGAAACACGGTGCACGCAGTCTTGATAGATATCAAGAAGGCATTTAACACTCTGCCGCATCATCGTCTCCTAAACAAGCTCAAAATTATAGGGGTAACAGTCAACCTTTTGCGATGGATCGAAAACTTGCTGACTTGCTGAACTCAAACCGTATTTATTGGTGGTCAGCGATCGTCGGAGGTGGCAGTTGGTAGTGGGGTACCCCAGGGTTCTATTCTGGGTCCTATCCGTTTCCTTATATATGTATCGACGACTGCGTAAGTTGATTAGACTGTGAAACCGCAATATTCGCCCATGATTTAAAACACTGGAAGGTCATTCGTAGCGAAGAAGTCGAAGTAAATCTGCAGGCTGATTTGCACCGACTCGAGCAATGGTCAAAACAGTGGCTCCTGTTATTTAATGTTGCTAAATACAACATAATGCGTTTCAGTAGTACAAACACCTTATATCGGAGGGTTTAAAACCTAAAAAAACATCTCTGCGAGAAGCAGAGGCCCAGAGGGATCTGGGGGTGTGGTTCACTCCCTCACTAGAGCCATCACTTCACAGCGTAAACGTGGCCAAATCGGCAATGTCGAGCTTGTATCTAATCAAGCGCGCCTTTGTTTAGTTGTCTATGGCAAGATCTTCGGCACGTTTGTGCGACCCCAATTGGAATTCGCCATTTAAGCCTGGAAACCTTGGACAATAAAAGACAGATAAATTATTGACAGGGTACAACGACGGGCAAATAAGTTAGTGCAAGGCCAATCGTACCTTCCTTACGAGACACGACTGACCAATCTTGACTTATTTTCTCTGGATTATAGACAGCTGCGTGGTGACCTGCTGCAGCCATTTTGCATGCAGTGGGACCAAAACTGTTGCCTAGCATCCAGCTATTTCTTTTAGCTGGCCACCCCTACTAGATTGCGTGAACACCATCTCAAGCTACGTCTGACTGGTGCAAGATTCAACACACGAAAATTATTTTTTTCTAAGTAAGTAATTTAGGCATGAAATTGTCTACCCGGATACATTCTCCCGTCCTCATCTGTGGACACGTTTACGGTGCCGTTAGATCAGAATAGAAAAATACTTTGTCTGTGTAAAAGCAGGTCATTATATTACAGTCTAACTTTTTTGTTAAACAAAATACTGCTCGCTACTTTCCAGTAATATTTTTGCTAAGAATAACTGATTGCAGTTTTATCCTCTGGTTCGCATGGCCATACGATGGGCGCATCAGCGACACCGTGATCACCACAGTCATCACCCCGTGTAACCATTATGATATTTAACAAAGACGATGGCCTTCTCCTGACATGCTCCAAAAATTTTCAGCAACAGGACATACGATTTACATGTTCCATTCCCCCCCCACAGGCGACAGTTTTTCTCCTAAAAATTCTACAAATGGCATTCAAAACTTAACTTATGAATTATGCCTTAGTAGTTTTTTTACTGTCTGCCTACAAACGTAGTTCCCTTGCTGGCAACACCACATTTCTAAGTGCTAGCTATGAACAAAGAGGAAGTCAACGGTATTAACCTATATTTCCCGGATGAAACCGAACCGAACAGAACTGAACCTATTGTACACAATATTGACTAAGTCATTTTTAAACGTATCTTCTGAATTATTTCTGTACCTGAACTGTACATTGAATTGAATTGAACCCGCATGGTTTTAATTTTCGAGCAAAACCATGGCGATTATATTTCAAGTTTTATACAGAAAGATACCGTCTTTGGACAAAAATTGAATCACAAAACCTATTATTCTAAACAATCTTCCGTCCAATTTCCTGCGATACCCCCACTGCTTGACGAGGAACTCTTCTACAATTAGGGCATCTCACTGGAAATATTGGCTCTGGTTTACATAGTCTAGTTGTCCCAATCAGTCTCGTCAGGGTTCTGAGGAGTATCCACGGACAGGCTGAGTCGTTATATTTATATACTGCGGTGTATAATTACTAGAAGACGATAATTATCTAAGTAAAGGCCACCTTATCATTTTATATCTTGCTTTTTCAGCCCAAATTAGCACCAGTTGGCAACTATTTAGACTACACTATCTCGGTATATAATCGCTAGAAAACTTATTCATATAATTAAGGCCACCTTATCGTTTGTATTTTCCTTACGCCAATATACTCCCTGGTAGTAACGATTAGACTACACTTTCTCGGTTGCTGATACGTTGAGCCTGACCGACGCCGCAATAGTTTATAAGTATAACGTTTGAGCTAAAGTTTTAGCATGCAGAACTTAGAAGTCCACGACCAAACTGTGGATGGAGATAAAAGCCCTTTCGGAAGATGGCGTCGATCCCCCGACCTGCGATTTAGGAGGCGAACGTCTTATCTGCTCGGCCACTATGACCCTGCTTTGCGACTCACAGAAAGTTGAGTGCATCGACAGGGTTGACGCGATAAATTTTGCCAACGAACTCCGCGACCAAACTGTCCCAGCCACTGCAACGCAGCTACGCGGCTCGCATAAAGTTATGTGCATTGACAGGGTTGACACGATAAAATCCGCCAACGACCCAACTGTCCTAGGTGAAGAAAAAGTTTTTTTCCGGAGTCGGCGTTGATCCTTGGACCTGCGATTTAGGAGGCGAACGTCTAGACTGCTCGGCCACTGCCACCCAGCTATGCAAGTCACAGAAAGTTAAGTGTATTGACAGGGTCAACACGATAAATTCTGCCAACGAACTCCACGACCAAACTGTCCCGTGTGACAAACAGTGCGACATCAGAGACAAGGGTGTAAACCCTACGGCCATTATGACCACCTCGCACAATTCACATAAGGGTATGAACAGTGACATGGATGACACGCATTGCCCGACGGCATGCGAACATTGCAAACATTGCCCGAAAATATAAAAGTTGGAGTCACGTATCGATTTACTAGGGGATGTTATCACGTGGTTTCTCAAGCATGGCACATTAAAGCCGCTAGATGAAACCAGTAGAAATCAGCAGCTAGAATCCGTCTTGACGGAAGTCGCTACCAGGCACCAGCCAATCGGTCCAAGCGCGATTAAAACTGAAGGGAAGCAAACACAAACAAGCCCTAATCTACCGTCCCAAGAAAGTTCATGTTCTGGGATCATCAAAACGGCCAGGTAAAGAGGGAAGCGTCTACCTGACCAACCAGTCTCACCCTCTTTACAGGTCAAAACTAGTGAAATTAGACGAAAAGGGGTCGGAGAAGAGTTGAGAGAAGAAAAAGAGACAGTATTTGCACCGAGACAACTGTGGTCCGATGCACACAAAGCGATGAAAGGGAAGGAAGCTGCCGAAAAACAAACGAGGGAGCCTATACTTACAGTGCACGCCCCCACAGTTGATCAATCAGCCACTGCTGAGACGAGTTTAAACAATCTCGCCGTAGATAACAAAAACACTATTGGTTCGCCCCGTAAGGTGCAGACTGCCGCGGAGACAGATACCAGGGAGCCCGTACTTATGGTGAAGGCCCCCACAGTAGACCAATCAGCCACCACTGAGGCGAGTTTAAAAAATCTCGCCGTAAACAACAAAAACACGATTGGTTCGCCACGTAAAGTACAGGCTGCCGTCAGCAAAGACACGAAGGAAAACACGAAAGCGTTGCACCACGAAGTGACCGACGGCGTAGAGGGGACGCAGAAAGTCACCGATAGGGGCAAAAGTTTCGTAATACAAGGTCTGCCGGAATCCACTGCCAGTACTTCTTTTAACCAAACAGTGGGTGACAAAGTCGCAGGCCCGAGCCTGAAGCCCATAGTAGAAAACAAGGGCAGTACATCAACCATAGAGTCCGGTCGCACACAAGATGGTCACAATAGCAGCACAAGAGCTGTTAACGAGCAAGCAAGCGACAGTGTCATAGGCACGAAAAATGGCACTAAGAGAGAAGCCAGCATCATAATACAGGGATTAACGGAATCAACCGCAGCCACTCCCATGGACCGGCACTCCGCAGATGTCCAGCTTTTCCATGCCCTTATGAACAAAATGCTGGGACCCAATGTACCATTAGAGTGCGAAAAGGCCTTCCGCCTTGGCAAACGGCCTGAGAGCCCAACTGGAACGGCACATCTCAGACTTCCGAAAAGTGGTCATGACAAGAAGCCAAGACGCCAAGCTCTTTCTATCTAGGCGTTTTAAAATAAAAGACTCTGACCCGGGAGTTTTTTTTAAACAGGAGTTCTCAGCTGCAGAACGAAACAAACGTCGTCAACTTGTTTCCAAAAAGAGGGAGCGGGCCAGCAAGGGCGAAAAAAACCTTGGTTATTTACAACAACCAAGTGATTCAACGTCCATTGTTCTCACCTTGGATAGGTCCGTTCCGGATAACCACACAGTTGGCTCAGTAGAGGGAGGATTGAGCCCAATCGAAAAACATACAGAGGCGGAACGAAGGGGGAAAACATTTGGTTATTTACAACAACCAAGTGATCCAGCGTCGACTGTTCTCGCCCAGCAAAGGTCCTCCCCGGATGACTGCACAGTCGACCCGGAAAGGGGCGGGGAGAGCCTGACTGTAACAAATTCTCGAGCAAACAGAAAGTTAACTTTCATGTACACAAATGCACAGAGTATGCTTTCAAAGCTTGACGAGCTGAAGATTCATGCCTTTGAATTATCACCAGATGTAGTTTCTATAACGGAAACTTGGCTGTCTGAACAGGTAGCCGACGGCGAGGTATCCATGCCTGGCTATCAACTGTTCAGAAAAGACAGATAAGGTCATCAAGGCGTTGGCGTAGCAACATGCGTGAAAAATGGACTCAGTTTTAGACAAAACGGATAAACTGGCGTGTACTTCCGAGGCCATCTGGCTGTCCATTAAAGTACCAGGTGCACCCAACCTCGATGTACTGACACTCTACCGACCACCGAGAAGAGAGCCAGTAGTGGATGCCTCCTTGCTAGAGGAGCTGGAAAAGATTACTGCACGATCAAACATCCTGATTTTGGGGCACTTTAACGCGCCTCACATCGACTGGTGTGCGGCCTGCGCACAAAGCTCCTCTCTAAGCTTCGACAACTGCCTTCTGAGCATGACTCTGAAGTTATTTCTCACGCAACACGTCACTTTTCCGACAAGAATGTGCGATGGCCAACAGTCCAACTGTCTGGACCTCGTTCTCATGAAATCGCAGGACAGCACCGACGAAGTGTCATGTCTCCCACCACTAGGTAAAAGAGACCATGTTTTACTGCTATTGGAGTACTCGTTATTCTCAATACCGGAGAGTCCCCAAACAGCCAGACGAAATATTTGGCGAGGTGATTTCGATCAAATGAAGACCGAACTCACGCGCGCCGATTGGGAACCTCTATTTTCTGGAAACATAACTGCGGACTGGGAAGCGTTCCGAACCACACTGCACAGACTCATCGACAACCACTGTCCAATTTCGTGAAAAAAGGTGAACACTTGACCGCAATGGCTTACACAGGCCTTAAAAATAGAAGTGAACAAAAAGCGGAAGCTGTGGAAAAAAATGCTAGCAGACAGGACTCCTGCATCTGTCAGTGCCTTAAAAACTCAGAGAAACCGGGTCAAGGGTCTTATTCTCAAAACAAGACGGGCTTTCGAAGCAGACTTGCTAATCCGGGCCACAGTAAACCCCAAACTGTTTAAC